>JAGPOY010000265.1:2875-26871 GCA_018983105.1 Silene uniflora | reverse complement strand
AAAAAGAAAAAAAAAAAAGTATTAGAGTATTAGACTTTCTGGAATGATCTTGGTGAATAATGCATCGACTTTTGAGCTCATTTTTTTATTCACATCCACATTCCACAATGATGACATACAGAAATAAACGGATAGTAGCATCAGGCTTGATTCAGATCCACCGCCATTGACTCTAAATGAGCAAAAAATTATGGAGGCACTAAAGAATTGTAGGGCGCGAACACTTACATTTCTATCACAGGCCTCAGAAAAGGAGCAACCTTTTCAAGTGCTTCAAGATTTGCAAGAGATTGCACGAAAGCTATGGGTATCATGTAGAAAAACACCATTAAGAAAACTATTATTCCAATCACAAATCTACGAATGGTAATCGAAACAACTGGTATAGCGAGGTTCCGCCAATACACATCACGAGGTTCCGGTGCCCAACTGGTTAACCACAATGTGGGATTTTTACTTTGCTGTGTTTGCGCACATACAGCTGCACCCCATCGTGACTTAAAAGAAACAAAGGCACTTGGTATGATGGCTTTTGTGTCATTGAGAATTCTCTGACGCTCCTTATTTAACTGAAAATAGGAAGGGTAAACATATCAAAACTCATACATAAGTAAACCAACTATAGACATATTTTAGATAAAACTATAAATCAAATAAAAAGTAACCAAATTTACTCTTGAAATAGTGATTCACATACATTTGTGAAAAGGTATTCGGAAAAAAGAAATGATAGTCAAGAATCTCCTATCTACTAAAAGAATAAAAAAACTACAAATTTTCCAGCCTACACACTATTAGTTAGAAATTGGGCCTACTTTTTGGTGAACATTCTAAAACATATATTAGGCCTAATATATAATCAATATATAATATAAAATCAATATATGTGTCTCAATATCATACTTCTATCAAATATCGCAACTTTTCATATTTTGGCCTTATGTATTTTATCCGTTATTATCTCATTTTCCGAATACATGTATTTTAAATATCACAAATATTATATTTAAAAACCACTATTGTTTTAAAACTTTTTTCTCATATTATTGAATTAGTGCGTGGTTTACATAAATCCCCTTTATACTACAAGAATAAAAAAACTGAAAATTTTCTCGCCTAAATGCTTTTAGCTAGAAATTGGGCCTAACCATCTCCAGATATGTATTGGACCTAATTATATTGGCTTTATGTTTTACAATATCTTATCAAATACTCTAGCTTTTATAGTTGGGCCAAATTTATTCATTCTTTATGATCTCATTAGTCCAATATATGTATCTTAAATATCGTAAAACTATATTTAAATCAAAAGCAGATTTTAGTCATATTATTAAAGTGTGTGCTTTTCACTTTTTTTATTCTTTATATTTTTTACTCTGTTAAATTGTTACTCCGTATATTTTAACAAAAATTACAAAAATAGTTATATGCTTTATCAAAGACTTTAAATGGGTAAAGATAAGCATAAATTTTTGTAATTAGTCTAACAACCTTATTATTTTTTTTATCATAAACTTATTTAACAAAAAATGATTTCAGTTACATGGTCATATTTATTCAGAGTAAAAATTTAAATTTCGCTCTAATTTAATTATTAGTATTACACATTATTAACAATTGTAATATTCGCTCTTTTCATCAAAATATATAATTTTCACTAAACACTAAACTATAATATTGTAACTAAAGCATAAATAAATCATATAAAACTATAAACTATTAAATCTTTTGTCGATATTATTATTTGAGAATGACTTGACTCATACTATTCATACTATGTATAAACAAGACTATAAATCGTTTTGATTACTTTCATAACCAAAAAATTTGAGAGAATTTATTATAAATTAGAATCTTTAGCTTTGTGGTATAAAAAAATACTCAAAAAAGGAAACATTTAAGCACATTACATAATTCCTTTGGATTAATTTTCCGTTTTAATTTTTTTTTTTGCTGGAAACAAAATACAATACCGAGAAAAATTGAATAATTAATGAGATACCACTATTATTTTACAGTCAAATTTACTCGGCTCTCTTGAATAATTTTACAATGTAATTTTTTTTTTGTTCTCATATCAAAATATAATGACGTGAAATATGAAAAATTAGTGAGGGTGTTAATTTATCATGATCAAATAATACAAAAATAAAAACTCTATAAATACCGCGTATTCATTGCGCGGGATCTAAACTAATATTATATTATTGAATTACAAAAATAGCTAATAAATAACTTATTTGACGATACACACTAGTTACTTAGTTAGTAGTAAGTCAGTAACTCACCATATTGTCCATGTACTTCAACTGTTCGCTGTAGAATTCAATCGCATCAACTCTTCTACCCCAAAGGCCAAGACATCCTATCTGAACATGAACATGAACATGAACATGAACATGGACAAACCCATCAGTATTAATACATACACAACATATGACAACATTGGCATATTCTCGTGAATTTATAATCTTTACGATCTTGCTAAAAATGTTCGTTACCTTGCAATTTGGCCTCTTGTTGGGGTTTCTTTCAAGCTTGAGTTGGTAATAATCCAACCAATTTTGGATTCTTTCCCTTTTCCTCACAAGTCTGGCAAATCTATGCGCGTTGTAAACCGCCTACCATTGGAGGAACCAAAGGAATTACACAAAGAGTAACAAATCTAAAATCTCATAGACCTATCATTTGGATTTGTTCAATAAGCATAGGTCTAACCTGCTGGCACAGATAGGTATTGCGATGATTCTTCTTGAAAAACTGATCGACAGAATCTGAGATTGAATGTCCTGAAACACGTGGCACATTCTTCACTAGAACCTGCAGTATCGCAAATGCATGGCATAATCAGCATAACGCTTTCGTACGATCAAACCAGTAAATGATAGAGAGTGCCTGCTTGGAAACTCGTAAGTCATAACTGAAGCTCCAATATCAAATCACAAACAATCATAGCGTAAGCAGAATGATCATTTAATAATTTAAGAGCAACCTAATTGACGTCTAAAAATAGACTCAAATATGAGACAGTCTTGCATCAGAACTAAATGAAAACAATCTAAGGATTTGGGTTGGTCCGACTACTGAACAGTCTCATACAAGACTCATTAAGTGTAGTAAATGATACGAAACATTGCAATATGAAGAAGTTAACGTTAACCAGTGTTCCATAGATAGATTGACTTGTACCGAATCTAGACAACAGAATTACATAACATCATGATTGTCACTTAAGTCTATGGACGAGAAATTAAATGAAGCGAAACTCACTGTGTATTGCTCAACACGGCTTTGTTGGGATGCCAGAAACTGTAATCTCATTGATGCAACCTTATCATACTCCTTGTAAAGCAAGAAACAAGTCCAAAATGTGAACAAATACTCCATCCCAATATGCGCAAAGAACCTGAGATTTTGGAGACGAATGTTAAATACACATTGACAGGACCGCTTGCTCTTTACAGAGATAAATGTAATGAAACCAGAACTTTAAATATGAAATTATGAATTCGACATTAAAACTACCTATTTGATTTAGGAGGCACATTTGATATAGAAAGCTTGTCAATATCGCTTGTAACAAGTTCTTTCCGCAGAAAATTCAATGTTCCTCCAGATATATTAACTGGCAGAAGTACAAGAAGCGCTAAGACCATCATAGGAGCGAATATCTTCAAGCTGTGGAGAAATTAAGAATGCATAGGACTGAAATTAGCATCGAAATCATCATTGATTTGCAATAATCTTAAGGGAACAACACATGATTCGGAAAGAAAAAATAAGGCAAAACAAGTTCAGGAACACGGGAAATGAGGGAACTGAACAAAAGAAAGCTACTTGCTAGAATAATCAACAACAATAGCTACAAAACCAAAGCAAATGGCATAGAAACCATCAGAAACACACAGAACAAGCACAAATTGAGTAGAAAAAAACAGCAAGTACCCAAGCACAGAAATCACATCGAAATCATGTACGAAAATACAAGCATGGAATTGAAGGATTGAACATAAAAAAGGTAGTAAATTTACAGAATAGCCAGCCCGAAACAGAAGCAAACCGGACCCGAATACACAACCAGAAACAAGAAAACAAGCATAATTCAATAATCTACACCAAAATCACATAAAAACTCAAGTATAACCAAAAAAGGTAGAAATTCAGCAGAAAACAGTAAAATTGAGCAAAATTACAGTAATAAGAAGAATACCCAATAACATAAATCAATAATATCAACTTAAAAATGCTGAAATTAAGCAGAAAACATAACAGAAACAGTAAAATTAAGCAAAAATAGAGTAATATGAAAATTACCCAAGTAAATAAATCCTGAGAAAAGCAACAGAATCAAGACCAGCATGATCAACAAGTTCAGTTTCAGACATTTTTAGAGCTTGAGGCATCCAATTAAGAAAAGTAAGATAAGTTTTACAATCAAGATTAACAAATTTACCCACAAAATTTTTAACAATTGGGTCTTTTCTTTTACCATTAAAATACCATTTAGGAAAATAAACTCTATCATTAATTGGTTGAATTCTTAATAATGCAAATGCTAGTAAAAATGTTATTGCACTTATTATATTTATTAATGCTGATACTCCTATATCTGCTACTGATGCCATTGTTATTACTGTTAAAAAGCTTGAAATTTGTGTGATTTTTTTTTTTTTTTTTTACTGTAAATGAAGGAGATTTAGAGAGTTTGAGGAAGATGGTGTTGTGTTTGTGAGCTGGAGTCAAAGAGTTGAGGAGTGTAGCAGAACTGCAGAAGTATACAGAAAGGAAAAGAATGTAATTATCTGCTTTTTTTAGTAGTTTTTTTTTTTTTTACTTTTTTAGTCAACTTTTTGGACAGTCTTTTGTGTATTTTTGGGATTGAACAAAGGTTAATTCCAATGTTCCTGCAAAAATAACCAACTTTGTGGTATTCCGTGTATTCGGGGGGGTTTATTAAATACGCACATTAAATAATACGCTTTCCTATTTTAAATAACTGTCACATTTGACAAAAAATTAAGGAATGAAGTTTAATGCTGAAAAGTACTTATTATTAGGGGTAAGAGAAAAGTGGGTTAAATAATAAAAAATAATGGATTTAGAGTGAACTGACTTGTAAATAATGAAAAGAGCAAAAGCAGAAAAATCATTAAACCTGTCCAAATATGGCAAATGAGACACTTATGTGAATAGACGGAAATGACAAATGAGACAATTATTTCGGGTAGGAGGGAGTACTCTTTTTGTCTTTGTTATTTGTTTACCTTTAATTTTGACACAAAATCAATGGTTACGAGGAGGATTCAATTTGAGTGTGATGATTCAATTGCCAATCAAAGATCAGACATTCTTAAAATAAAAAGGCAAACACCCAAACTAAAATAAGCAGACAAATAACCAGGACAAATGGAGTAAGTATTTAATTAGTAATAAGATCTCAGGTATTAGCCGGTCTTATTTTATAGTTTTGTTGAAATAATAAAAACGAAATAGTTTTGTGAAGGTCAAATACTCACATAGAAAATGAGATAATTAACTCGTTCTATAGGTAGTTGGTTTTGTAATTAATTTTGTACAAGTTGCAATTTTTGGGAATCTAATTAGGAGATAAATGAGACATACAATGAGTCCATCTTCTATATTACGGAGTACTCTGTATCAGTTAATTGACTTGATGTACGTGGTTTATAACTACGCGCATTAGGTATGATCGTAGGTTTATTAACTTAATTGAAATACTAACGGAATTTTTTATCATAAATTTGTTATATGCCTCACTATAAATATAATAAACAAATAGATAAATTGGCTTTAATTTACAAGTTGTATTTTAAAAATTTCAATTTTTTTGTGTAAGAGTAGCCCCTTACCACTTTCTTATTTTACTCTCACATCCATTTTACTAAAACTTTGTGATTTAACAACAAATAATCCAAATTAAACCAAAATAAATTCGAATCTAATCATAAACTGATCACATGTCGATGATTCGAGAAGTTAGGGTAAAAGTCGGATATATTTCCTCTTTTAATTGCTAGCCATATCGTGATGAATACATATCTAAGAATTCAGAAAAAACATGAATTTGGCCATTTATCACTGGTAGAGTGGACGACACCGTACAAGAAAGACAAAGAAGCACGAGCAAGAAAGGGACGTGACATATTTGTGTGCATCTTCTGTTCTCCTACATTCGTAGACAGATAACGGTATTCATAACGTTACTCATAAAATGCTTATATAGATCGCTCTATTTCTTTCTTGAAAATTTAAGTTATCTTAATCTTATAGTCATAAATGAAATGCGCAAGGTGGTTGATTTTTGAGTGATTAATTAAAATTAGAGGGTTAAATATCAAGCGTTATCGCTCCAATGAACAATGAAGAATTTAAAATCGTACTTGGTTTATCGTTAGCTCTCTTTCTATTTTTTTTAATCTAGTTTTAACTTCTAATCGCTACTTCTAATCTAGTTCCGTTCTTATTTGTTATCATTGGCGTGCACCTTGCATTTGCTTTGCCAACAAAAATATGATTAATTTCATTGCTTTATGGATTAAACAATCAATCATGCACATGATGTACAACGATTAGAGCATATAACCTCATGATGGGCATCTAATACTCTAATCATACTACGTATATAATTATAGGAATATTTTTACCTTAATGTTGTGACTTGTGAGGTATGGGCAATTTTGCTTTCTTTGCTTTTATCATCGTCCTACTAATGTTGTTTCGAGCCGTCTCATGATTGATTGATCCGACACGTTTTCAAAAGTTTACACAAATCCGACTCACTAACTCAGTTGTTATTAAATTGAAAAATTCATACTGAGACGGACTCATATCCTTTTAACGTACTTGTTAGTCGTACATATTTTATTATTTGATCAACCAAGCATCCTAAAACCTAATGAAATGAGTCAATTAAGTGATTACTGAAATATCCGTATTAATTAACAACTCGTCTTGACCACTAATCTATCAACAAACAAGCCAAAACTAACAAAATATATTACAAAAGTTTTCATAAAATTATGAAAATATTAAATAGTAGTAGGTCTATGGCCAACTTTATGTATGTATGCAGCATTTAGGGATAATTATTTAGCAAAAAAAAAAAAAGGTTAAATCTTGCATTTGTTAATGGTCCACCTAAGATTTCAATTCTTCAACTTCATTATCTTTTTCACCACTTTTTTCACAAAGTCTAAAAGTGCACTTCATTTTCGCCAAAATTGGCGTAGATTTTAGTAATGTTTAGATAGACCTTTTTTAGTAGAACGGTAGTAAGAGCTAAATTTGTGAAGCGATTAACTGAACTCAATTAAAATGAGCTGAAATTAAGTTAGAATGAACAAAGACCCCTATGTCCCGTTCAGTTTGCCTTTACTTTTGTCACAAAACCAAGGAGATGACAAGGATCATTTGTAGTTATTACTTATTATTGTTGGATAACAAATGGATTAAATTAAAGTGAAAGATCAAATTGTTCATCAAATACATTTCAAAAATAGTAAACAAATGAGTGAGACATTAAAAAATGGAAGGCAAATTCTCATTTCAGACTGGCTGTATCCCTCCCTCTGAATTTAAGACAGATAATGTGAAAATTTCTGTTAAAAAAGTTACCATCAGTTTATATTGTTAATAAGAGTGACAATTTTAATTATAATAATTTTTTTTATCACTAAATGGTGACTATTTATTATAACTTGAGTCACATTTTAAGACCAATTTAAGGGAGGTTATTCATGGAAAAAATAGGTAAACAAATGATACGGAAAGATTTTATACAAAAGGTTCAAGATTCCGCCCGTGACAGATTGTAACATGCTCTAAATTTGGCATTGGCTCGCATGTTCCAATCGCGGGCTTCATTCTATATTGTTTTGCCCCATAATAGACAAAGACATGCAGAATTAGGTAACATAAAAGAATGTATACTTTTTTAGTTGTTATATAAATAGACCGTCTTACACTTTAATTTGTATTAATGGAATGCGTTGGAACACTTTTTACTAGTTCATCGATTGTGAAACCGTGATCTCAAGTGCAGGTCAGCAGAAGGGAATAAGTACATCAATTAAACTCCGACATGGTAAAAAGTTTGATATAAATCAATTTCACACAGTTATTAAGGTAACGATTTTACGCGGGTATATAAATAAGGTTTTACAAATCAACTTATAAGGTTTTCGGATACATTGATGGCTCTACATTGTAACTACTCGTTACAAATTCAGTATTCGTACATTTTGGATGTACTGATTTATCGAAGAAGTTAAAACAAGAGCTCTTCTCGAGATGGAGCGTCGTTGCCATAGTGAGGAAGATGACTATAATAGGAAAATGTTGATTAGTCTGGAAAGGCGGGCAATCATGGAACTAATGGAGTAATGTACTATCACCTTAGGGGTCGGGTTTCCTTAGCCTTCTCTTAGACTGAGAGGGAGTGGGAGGTGGGTAACATACACGTTAATGGCTTCGGTATGCTCCAACCTCTCGGAAATACGTCCGCGATCTTCAATGCTCACATCGGCAGCAATCACAATCCTGGGAACATCTGTTGCATTGTTCACGCGAAACAACTCTAGTAGCCTTTCGAACTCATCGGAATTCTGAATGAAGTAAGCACCACGAAGAACAAAGGGAACGGCTACAGATCTTGGTCCAGCTAAGGCTTCATCGACCTCTGTGATCTCTCTGAACACACCATCCATTTTGGGGGTTTGTTTTGTGATTGATGAATGACGTGGGTTTTCAGAGAGAAGGACGGTGGTGAATTTATGAGCAACTGATCAACATAAACAAGAGAGGTTTCAGTCTGTTGGCGAACTATACAATTTCACCAACCTGCTCATTTTTGCTTCCATGGAACCAAATTTACAGCACTGACCAAAATGTTGTCTGGTGTTCTCCGAAAGACTATTAAATAGGCCATCATGCTATGATCTTAGCCATTCAACACTATTTACTAGAAGTACTAACTAAAGTAGTGAGTACGGTCTGATACGTAGATCGCAGCTTCAGAAAAAATAAATAAATCTATGACCATTTACTAGAAGCGGCTAGACCTGGTAAGATGTTTTCCACGTGGTCATAAGAGAATGTCTCGTACACAAATCACGATTTTTTACCTCTTAAGAGAATTCTCGCCGAACAACTAGCTACTTCATTCTGTGTCTTCACAACTACTGTGTTTAAGGTTCAAATCGAATGTCCCAGCAAAAAACCCCATATTTAGGCTTTCAGCGAAAAAAATTTACACAGCCAAAACTTATTGTTTCTGACCGTGTAAGTGATGTTCAACGACGACTAATTGCCAAGATCCAAGATGAATTGACCTAAGCACTGCTGAACGGTTTCTGTACTTAACAATGGCTGTATGCCTGTATCTAGTATCTACTATACAAAATAAGAAGGGAAAGTTTCCAACATCTCTGGTTCCCTTCCATATACGATTACATTTTGGTGCCTACAAGGCTACAATCAGTGAAATACCTTCTTGTCCGGTTGTCCCCTAATACCAGCAGTATCACTCATAATTCCATTAAAACCGTTACAACGGGCAAAAAAAGGGTTTCGACAAGGGATTATAATAGGCATGAGGAATTCGCTGTAAAAATCTCCTATACATCCAGATTAAGGACGATCATTTATACTTAATCATCATATATATGCTAATACATGCAGAGAAAACAAAGAATCGTCTGCTATTAGTATAACTATTAACAGAAGTTACTGATAAGGTTTGCATAAAAGCTAGTCACACATACCTTCAAATGCGCATTCTGACGCTTGCCCTCCACCTCTGAATGGTCCCGTCATTCAAAGTCCTGAATCTTCCCGTGAAAGCCCTGATCACCATTCGGCATTCACCATCAACCAAGAGCATTCAAAATTCAAGTAATCACAGTACATCCACCATGAACAGATTCAAGAGCCAAGAAGAACCAGGACAAAAATAACCTACGAAATTGTTTTGATTTCGATTTTCTTGACCTTTATGTAGCTGGTGTTACTTTTTTCCATTTTTTCTTCTTTGATTTGCAGAAAAGCTCCTCATTTGCACATACTATTTAGCCCTCGGAATAAAACAAACAACAGCAACAACAACAACAACACAAAGCCTTTTAGTCCAGAATTATTTGGGACGGCAAACATGAATTATCATTCAAAACCGCTTAAAGCATGAGTAAAATAATCGTGTCAAGATTCATCAGTAATGAGTAATGACCCCCACATTATGACACCCCATTATCAACACTAAACCGTCAATAATAACAAAATGCAAATCAAGCCCACATCAAAGTTCTTCCCTTTTTCATCAAATTTTCAATCTTTCTAACAAAAGTCAACGCCAATCAAACAAATTCCCCCATCAAAGTTCTTCCCTTTTCCATCAAATTTTCAATCTTTCTAACGAAACTCAACGTCAATCAAACTCTACCCAGTTCAAACAAATACCCACATCAAAGTTCTTCCCTTTTCATCAAAATCTCAATCTTTCACACAAAACTCCACACTAATCAAACTCTACAAAATTCAAACAAATTCCCACATTTCTTCTGTTTTTAATCAAATTTTCAATCTTCTGAAAAAAAATTTACCCACCAATCAAATTCTAAAAATTAAAACAAATTCCCACATCAAAGTTCTTTCCTTTTCATCAAATTTTCAGTCTTTCTAACAAAGCTCGACACCAATCAAACTTTTCTTAATTCAAACGAATTCCCACATCAAAGTTCTTCCCTTTTCATCAAATTTTCAATCTTTCTAACAAAGCTCGACGCCAATCAAATTTTTCTTAATTCAACAAATTCCCAGATCAAAGTTCTTCCCTTTTCATCAAATTTTCAATCTTTCTAACAGAGATCGACACCAATCAAACTTTTCTTAATTCAAACAAATTCCCACATCAAAGTTCTTCCCTTTTCAATCAAATTCTCAATCTTCCACTCAAAACTCAACACCAATCAAACTTTCCATAATTAAAACAAATTCCCACATGAAATTCAATAATTCATATTAATGCACAATATTTCCCAAATCCAAATAATTACATAATTCAAACAAATTCCTACACCAAAGTTCTTCCTTTTGTCATCAAATACTCACCCAAAACTCAATAACAATCAAACTTTTCATAATTCAAACAAATTCCCACATAAAATTCTGATATTCTTATCAAATCACAATATTTGAAACAATCTTTCCTGAATCCAAATAAAAACAAGAGTTTTTTGCTTTTTACCACCTATTGAATCCTAAATTTTACAAATTACCACCTATTGAGTCCATTTTTACTAATAACCACCTAAATTTTTGCCTTTTACCACCTATTTTGCATTTATGTAGACGGGTTTCTTATTTATCGTCTCTCGACTACGTTTTATCGTCTCACTATTATTTACAATGACCAAACTACCCCTTACCAAATATTATAACACACACTCACCTTTCCCTCATACACACCATCAGACCACCTCTAACACCAAAATCTAATTGAAGTTTCTCTTCCAACACCAAAATCTTATTGAAGTTTCTAATTGGCCGCACATATGGTACAACAAATTAGATCATGATCACATACTCTTAGCACAGTATGATAGAATGACTAATTGAGTTTCTAATTGGCCGCACATGTAGGCCACTGTTTTACTCCATAAAGCATGATTCCTTATTTACTTGTCCATAGAAGGAGAGATGAGCAACGCGACTCAAGTTGAAACCAGGTTGCTTCAATGTCAAAAACAAATGCCCAATTTCTAGGGTTCTAAGCAAGATTGAATAACGATTGATTCAATTGAGTGAAATATTTGTGTGTTACAGTTTAACGTCTCAGTGAAATAATAAGGGAGAGAGGATGAGTGAAATAGATTAGGGGGTAGTTTGGTCATTGTAAATAATAGTGAGACGATAAAACGTAGTCGAGACGATTAATCAGAAACTCGTCCACATAAATGCAAAATAGGTGGTAAAAAGCAAAAATTTAGGTGGTTATTGGTAAAAATGGATTCAATAGGTGGTAATTTGTAAAATTTAGGACTCCATAGGCGATAAAAAGCAAAAAACTCTAAAAACAAATTTACAAACTTTATTACACCAAGTAAAGAAAACAACTCACATGAAAAGCAATAGGAGAACATGAAACCCCATTTCCTGAAATCCTCAATGTAGTTGCAGGAGCATTAAAATGAGAAGTAAACTGGGAATTAATTGCTGAAAATGGTGAAGAGCTATGGAAATTGGAAACAGTGTTAAAAGGAAGTGGTAATTTTTTGAGATAAATATTGAAACTCTGAACACCATCTCTGCATTTTTCTGCACTAATCTATCGGTAATCTATTGATCAATCTTAATACACGAGTTCATTTTCCTGTGGACCGGCCCAACCCGCATTCGCGAGTAGACTATAGGGCATTAGGGGCATGACTAGGGGGGGCCGGCTCGTCAAGTTCTCGGAATCAGTTTGGTTAAAGCTTAGCCCGAGCTCGACTAAATACGAGCCGAGCCTGAACTATAATTTTTATATTGTCCGAAGTAATATTAATTTTATATTGTCTAAAGTAATGTTATTTAAGCATTTATAAGTATATTATAAACTACTGTTTTTTTAGTATTTTGTAATATTATTTGGTTTTTAAAAATATTTGTATTTTGTTAGATTCAAAAGATGATGAAAGTGAAAATAATATGATGACAAAATGAGTTACATTCGAGCTTGAGCTTCAATTTTTTAGGCTCAACGGGTTTTGAGCCGAGCTCGATCTGGAGCTCAAAATTCCGAGTTGAACCTGAGCCCGTCCGAGCTCGAGCTTTGATAGAATTGTTTACAGGCCTAGGCATGACAAAACTAATCCCAACCGCGAATGAGCTGCATCGTAAGCCTAACATAATGCTCGAATTTAACTTCCTAAAAGAACTTAATAAAAACACACCCAAAACTGATTTAACTCAAAATAACAAGACACGACTCAAATCCTCCTCAATTTGCCTTATGTAAGTATTATGTAAGATCGACTTAATCAATCACAACAAGTTCAAGAGTTCAAATTACCCTACTCATGTTCAAAGTGCCATAGGTGAGTTCAAAGCGAGTTATGATCATCACAGATTACAGAAGACCATCTTATAGACTCGTGCCATAGGTGATTTCCATAAGGAACTTTTAAAAATTCCACTTAAATTTTAATCACTGAACTCTATCTTGCGGACGATATTTCTTCTCATTTGTCAATAATCACTTCTTGTGGAGCGGACCATTTGGCCTGGACCGAATTCAAACTGCATTTTATTAGGTCTAGTTCAACACTTGTTAATCTATGCTCTGACCGAATGAATCGAATTTAAATTTTTTTATGGACTAACCATTATTATGTTACGTAATTTATTTTCGCAGTACACATTTTACTCATTTCAGTACAATTTACACCAAAATTTCCATTTGTCTACCTTGGCTAAAAAAAATCAAACCTAATTCTTTCTACTCTCTCCCTATTGTTTCATTCTTAACTTCCTTCAATCTCCTCCAAATTATTCAATTGTGAATGATTATTCGAATATAAAATAGGTAATTAATTCACTAATCCATTTTTAATATCAAATTAACTCTTTGTTATAGTTTTGTAATTTTAATTAGGGTTTATGTTCAAATTAGTTATCATTTTGAAGTGGGATGATAGGGACATTGGTGTAGTCGAATGTTACCGGTGACATGGGCATGCGTCGCCGTTAAGAAGAATGACGAGTGTTTGCCGGATTCCGTTCGTCAGACCGTCATATGTAGTACATTTAAAAGAATCAAAGTAGTAATAAAAAATAAATGTAGTACACAGCGGCAGTGCATTAGTTCATACAGAGTATGTAGTATCAACGCACTACTCAAACAAAAATCGGTTCGACACTTGGATATGCGGTCTAGTGCACAATTGCATACATATGTAGAATAGAGTACAACGTACTTCGTACTACATTAAAAAAACGAAAGTAATATTTCAATGTGTAGTACAGAAATTTACACCGCCGGATCCCACCGCCGATAGATGGTTGATGAATCCCTACACACAACATTGATAGCAATCGTCTGAATAGCGGGTGTATGAAATTAGAGGGGAATGAAGGATTGAAACTAGATGGAGGTTTGTAATTAGAAAAAATACATTAGAGAAAGGTTAGGGAGAGAAGATGGAAGGAGAAATGAAAGGGGTATAATTGTCAACATTATACTGCGATGAGTAAAATGTGTACTGCGAAAATCAGTTACGCAAACAAACTTTCTATCTTATCAATAAGTCTCTATTATGACGGGTAGATCCGTCACAAGTTTATAACGGATAAGTATCTCCCACTTGTGTAGATAAGACAAGTCTAGGGAATCACAAAATATTTGTCTTTACCTATTCAATCGAGTAACATTTGATATCAAGTTTGTGACAGATATTTCGGTCGCAAATTACATTTGGCAAAGTCCCAAGAAAGACCGGCTGCCGCAGAAAACTCAAAACAGTACACTAGTACAGTGTAGTAGGGTACAACACCCTGTGAGGGCGTCAGTAATATTGTATGAGTAGAGAGCACCTTAAATCTAAAGTATATAAAAGTCAAGTATTTTCTTGACTTTCTATTGGCTGATTTATTTGAGATAATTGTTTCAAGTGGGACCCCCCATGATTTCTATAACATTTAATTACCCTCTCTCATCTCTTACTCATTTTAACTAAACTTAAATGTCGAAATGATATGAAGTTTAATAGTTAATTGATTTTATAAATAAATATAAAAAACAAAACGATAATTTTTTTTGAATTTATAATATAATCAACAAAATAAAATACAAACAATATTATTTAATAAACACATACATGACTGTAGATTAATTTGGAACTCGAAATATTTGAAGTTTAGGAGGATCGAAACTTAAAATTGGTGATATGAAAATAATTGAGTAATTGGGTGAGGGGATGATATAGTATTGTTTATATCCTTTAAAAATCAAGGCAATGAGAGTTGTGGGAGATAACGATAAGATGGTAGTAAGGAAATGGTGTTTGAAGGAGATGACGGTTGTGAGAGATGGATTGAAAAGAGATGACGATGTTAGGTATTAGAAAATCAGGGACATGGAATGTCAATTATAATGTTACCATAGGTTTGGGTCAGGAATATATTATATACTATATAATGGAATGTTGAGGGGTTGGTTTAGAGGTTTAGGGTTTATTTTGTTTTGTTTTAGATTTCAGTATTTTAATCTGATGGTAGCGGGTTTTATTGTTAAGACGGGTTTATCCCAATTGGCAGTTGAGGTTTTTTTTTTGTACCATATTTTGATATTGGGCTTTTTTCGAAGTATTGGCCGATGTGTTAATAGTTACTACTTAATATTTTTTGGGGTTTTCCCATTTGTGCCCCCGTGATTTTCACTTTTCCCATCTGTACTCCTTCGTATAGCAACTTCCTAACTGTTTAAACTTAATTAGTTAGACCCATCAGTAGCTAATCTCACGTAGTCCGTCTATTTTAGACGTTAAGTGCCATGTTGGCACTCTTTTTGCTAACTAAGCCTCTTGCTCGACTGTGACTAGGATTTTATGTTTTTTTCCCCAAAAACTTTCCCTCCATCTTCTCCTATATAATTCACTCTTTCCCCCCTATTTTCTTCACCCTCCTTTATCTTCCTCCTCTTATTTTCCTCTATCTTAACAATGTCTTCTTCATCCAATTGGAGAATGAATGACCCAATTGAAGATCTTGATTTTCGAAACAAAAAATGCAATTTATTTGGAAGGAATGCGGTTTTAAGGATATTGGGCTCAACATCGAATCCCCGGAAAACGTATTTCAAATGTCTTGATTGCGACAAATTTGTTATGTGGCTAGGTGATGAACATGTTATTAAGAAAAGAGCTTTGGGGTTGAAGATGAAAAATGGTAATGAAGATGAAGAGTGCATGAGATTGATGATGAAGAATGAAGATGGATATAAATTATATAGGAGAAGATGGAGGGAAGTTATAGTCAGAACCGAGCAAGAGGCTTAGTTGGCAAAAAGAGTGCCAACATGGCACTTAACGTCCAAAATAGACGGATTAAGTGAGATTACTACTGATGAGTCTAACTAATTATGTTTAAGGGTACGGTTAAGAAGTTGCTATACGAAGGGGTACAGATGGGAAAAGTGAAAACCACGGGGGCACAAATGGGAAAAACCCATATTTTTTTCTTTATTTTTTCCTATTTGAATGTACAAATTTTAAATTTCGAACAACATAAGTGAAAAACAAAGCAATATATTTTTTCTAAAAACTTAATTTTTTACATGTTATATTTAATTTTAAATTCTTGGTTTGTAAGTTTTTCTAAGTAAAATCGGGTTTATTTCAATAATTTTGATGTTTTTTCAGTGTCATTGTTATACTCCGTATGTCGAAGATAAACACAATGTTCTCTACAATACTCCATATAACATTGTGTATTTGAATTTTAGTATTTAGGCATTTTGCTCATTTACTCATAGTTTAATGATCACAAAAATCAGAAGAATCCCGTGCATTTTTTTTGCACGGGCTTAAAACTAGTAAAGCAAAAATCTTAGTTAGTGAAATTAAATTACTTTAATTTCTGAAACAGTAGGTCTTACTTGCGACAGGTATTTTGTGAGAGGAAATGGGTAGAGGAGACAAGGTGGGCACCCTCCATGTGCTTCTCTACTCACCCTTAATGGGTATTTTGTGAGAGTATATGGTATCCGTCATTCATTTGTGACGAATAGTATCGGTCACGAATGAGAATTTGTGTTTCTGAACAAATAAAGGCTGACTAGTTCAAAATTGTGAATGTGCTTTAGATCATCTGACTAGGTCCACAATACAGTAGCCAAGTGTTTAACAACGTCACCCACTTTTATGTTTCAACTGATTTTTTTACAAAAATAGTGGCGGACCACACTTCTGATAAATTCACCCACTTTTTAACTATTCACCATGCTTCACTTCACCTAATCCACATTCTGCACCCGTTACTTGCCCAAATGTTAAATACTCTTTTCATTAATGTCTTTTCTCCCCGACCAATTATTGCCTGAGACGATGTCATATTATAAAACCGTTAAAATATGAACACTAATTGTTTTAACTTGGATGAAAATCCGAGTGACCCATATTCAAGCCTAAAGAGCAATTTTTGTGCACTATTTTTGGGCTGAGCCCATACCTAATAGACTTCGAGTCCGTCACTCCTGAATGACTTACCCGAGGTACCCAATGCGCGGTCCGTTTTCTCTCCATTTCCTCAAAAGAAATGGAGAGGCAAGTTCTTATCGATGGTCCAGATCGTATTTTTACAACATTTAACGGTTCTAAATTTACGCATAAAAATAAAGGAAAAATAGGAGTGAAAGGGGAAATTAGTATTTAAAGAGATTGTGAGAGGAAATGGAGAGAAAGGAAATGGAGAGGATCCATTTCCCCCAATGCGCACCACGCTACCAAGATTAAAAAATCATTTCGCTTATATCCAATTTAATGTTATTTACATTTAAAAAACGTATTTAATCAAATGAAACCGAAGAATTATAACCTCATTTAAATCGGTCAACAAAAGAAAAAGATCGGAGAAGACCCGAAAGAAACTGTCTCAAGTGTCCCCTCTACTAATACACTCCCCGCTCCACTCCACTCCACTCCACTCACCACTCACCATCACCCCCGACTACCATTTTCCGCCATTAACACACACCTCCAACAACCATGCACCAACCATCACCACCTCCAACATCTCCGGCGAAAACTCACACTCACACTCACACTACTCTCTCTCCCTCCACACCCACACCCACACCTTCTCTAACTCTCGCATTAATCCCACAGCATTACGACCTCGATTTCATCACCCCTGAACCTGAACCACTCAACGTCTATCCTCCCGACAATGCAGAACCACCGCCACCACCACTACCACCGCCGCCGTCATATTCGCCTCCGCCGCCGCCGCCGATGCTGATGTTGACTGGATGCGCCGCCGTGAAATCCGCCGTGAGACGGCGATCGCCGAGACTGGTGGTGGAAGAGGCTGGTATTGCGACCGGGAAATGCGGGAGGAGTGTGTTGGTGAGGTTGCCGGATACGGTGGTGTCGGAGAAGAAGGCGTGCGAGTTAGCTAGGGTTTGTTTAGAGGAAGCTGATTTCAGTGTTCGGTGTTTGAGATCGTCGAGGAAGGTGGTTGTTGGGAGTGGGAATCGGAGTCTGAGTCTGAGTCGGAATCGGAAGCGGAAAAGGG
Source organism: Silene uniflora (assembly GCA_018983105.1). Taxonomy (NCBI): domain Eukaryota; kingdom Viridiplantae; phylum Streptophyta; class Magnoliopsida; order Caryophyllales; family Caryophyllaceae; genus Silene; species Silene uniflora. The sequence continues at coordinate 8,586 of JAGPOY010000265.1, read as the reverse complement.
GAGATGTTGAGGTGAGTGACGGGGAGGTGTTGAGATTGGAATATGGGGGAAGCTTGGATAGGTCGTCAATGCCGGAAAATAGGGTAAAATTAGGGTTAAGGCACTCGCCTAGATTGTCAATGGCGGAAAATGGGAGTAGAATTAAGGGGAGAATGGTGAAGGACAATGTAGGTAGAATTAAGGGGAAAATGGGGGTGAGAAGCATGCCTAGATCGTCAAAATCGGAAAATGGAGGGAAATTGGGGTTGAGACGGTCGAATAAGTTATCAATTGGGGACAATGTGGGTAGAAATGAGGGGAAGAAGGTGGTCAGAAGCGCGGATAGGTTATCTGTGGTTGGGGATGTGGAGGGAAATGGGGTGAAATTAGGGTTGAGACGGTCGAATAAGTCATCAATTGGGGACAATGTGGGTAGAAATGAGGGGAAGAAGGTGGTGAGGAGCGCGGATAGGTTATCTATGGTTGGGGATGTGGAGGGAAATGGGGTGAAATTAGGGTTGAGGTGTTCGCCTAGGTTGTTAAAGGCGGAAAATGGGGGGTTAAAGGAGGAGAAGAGGGCACATAAGTCGACTGTGGTGGAAAATGGTGGTAAAGTTGGAAAAGTGAGGAGGTTAATTAGGTCGTCAATGGGGGAGAATGTCGGGAAAAATGGGGTGAAAGAGGTGTTGATACGTAGTCCGAGCTTATCCAAGGTGGAAAATTTGAGGAAGATTGAGGGAGGTAAGCAATTGAGAAGCTCACCTAGGTTGTCGGTAGGGGGTAATATGGGACGAAATGGGGAGAAAGAAAGGTTGTTTATGTGTGGGCCGAGCTCACCAATCTTAGGGAATTCGAGGGAGATTGGTGGAGGTAGGCAATTGAGGGGCTCGCCTAAATCGTCAATGGTGAAGGATTTCAGGAATGCAGGGGAAGAAACGTTAAGGAGATGCTCGTCTAGGTCGTCGCCAATGGTAGAAAGAAGTGGGGAAGAAAGTGAACTAAGAAGCCCGTCTAGGTCAATTGACGGGAATTTGGAGGACATTGATGAAGAAAAGGTGTTGAGGCGTTCACCAAGGGCATTACCATCGTCTTTAAAGCTTGATGATGATGTCTATGATGATGAAATCAAGTTGTTAGTGAAGAAAAAGAAGAAGAAGATGAATAAGGAAAGGGTAGAGAATAGCAGTAATAAGATCGATGTTTTGTCTCCCATTGAGAAGGAGAAGAGGCGTGCGAATAGTAAATGTTTCTTTGTAGGGGATCCAGTTGCTGAGGAGGAGGCTCAGCAAAAATGGCGCTGGCGCTATGAATTGAAGGTCAAATTATTATGCAAACTCTTTCTTTCATGTTTTTATATTTTTATGCTTGGAGTTTTCAAATGTCTTAAAAACTTATATGTGACGGTCTGACTTGATAACGACAACTTAATCCTATAACTGGATGAAAATGTCTTTACAAACTCAGTGTTTGAATATACTCCTGTTAATTTTTGAGTTCTACGAGCATGTCTTTTTACGGGGAGTACATTTGCAATTTATTGGTTGGGGGATTGCATTATATGTCTAGATAGAGTAAGTAGGCATAAGAATGAGATGATGCGTATCCAATGCTCTGGAATCTGGACGGCAGGCAATTTCATGTCTCTAAGTAATTTCTTGGTGGTCTAGTACTCTAGTCTCAACAAAAATGCAATATACCATTGGTTTTCTTCTGGCTAAAAAGAATTCGGATACACTTGAAGCACGGGGATGTATCTAAGAGACGAGGATCACCAGTTAATATACGAGTAATTAGTTTTTGGGTTTCAAATGGACCTAACCAGTAACCTCCACTTTCTGAATCAGTTTAGATTTTCCTGATGTTTACCTGCTTTAGTGAGACTAGCTAATGAGATATTGGTGAATGGGGATTTCTTAATATGGAGTAAGCGGAGTATATGTAAACAGTTCAAGAATGAGCAACCAGTCATAAGTCTCATAACTCTTACCGGTGAGGCGGTGAGAGCAAGGCTGTGTGTACTATAGAATTTGGTTTTGGCAGGATTGACGATAAAATAATTTGGTTTAAAAAGAGGCATTCATGCGGATAAGTTAAAAAAAAAAAAAAAAAATATCGGCATTCTGATATCAGGAAAAAATGCAGGTTACGAAATCATGTTGGCAACTCACCTTATTTTACCCCATTTCCTGTTCCCTTGTAAGTTGAATTTGCAAATTCAAACGCATGAGACGTTACTGCTTTGGTCTTTTAGTGACTGCATTATGTGGCAAATGCTTTTTTGTCCTTATGTTTACTCATATTGTACCTTACTACCCAGTTCTGAATATGAATGCTTTGAAGCTATGCAGAATAGAAGAAATAAAAGCCGGAGTTTGTCAGGAAAGTGCGTGATTATCTGTCTTCTCTCTGTGGTTATGTCTTACTATTATCTGGTCGTCACATGCTTGCATCTTCTTTTAGTGCTTGCATCTGTGTCCCATTGGCTGTTAAATACTTGTTTGCGTTATTCGTTGATTATTATTCATTTTTGCAGTGACAATGAAGAAGATGGACCAATTCTGAATGTGAAATGCCACTACGTCCAAGCAGAAGTAAATGGAAAAGCATTTCATCTTGGCGATTGTGCCCTAATACGGGTGAGTTGCTAACATTAAATCGCCTTGTTCACGTCAGAGATTCTGGTAGTTCTCAATGCATCACATCTATAATGGTCGCCACGTCTTTTGATTTACAGGGAGATGGAAAGCAAAAGCATATCGGCAGGATAATAGAGTTCTTACGAACAATGGAGGATGACGACTATTTCAGAGTTCAGTGGTTCTACAAACCTGAGGACACGGTGAATATACTAGTCATTTTGGAATTTAACAAACAATTTGATGATATTCTCTTAGCAATTTCACGTTGGTAATTGTCCCAGGTGATGAAAAAAGAAGCTTCTTTCCATGACAAGAAACGGATATTTTATTCTACTATAGAAAATGACAACATGCTAGATTGCATAATCTCGAAACTGAATGTGACACAAATTTCACCAGAGGTATCATTCTTCATACTTGATAGATAAATTGTTTTTAAAATAGCAAAAAAGCGGAATCATTGCATTATATTTCTATCTCCGCAAGCTTTTTCTAACCAACTGTTGCTTTGCAGCTAAAATTTGATTTGAGCTCTCTTCCACCATCAGACTACTATTATGATATGGAGTATTGTTTGGATTATTGTACATTTCGCAATTTGCCAAGAGGTAATGAAGATTTCTTGAAGTTATTAGTTGTCTTATTATCTTTGTTCGTCTTTTTTACATTAATTGACACTATTTATCTATGCTGCTGTAGATAACTGCGTCATGAACTCTGAAATGCCATCAGTCGATTGCTTGGACCCTGTCCTTTCTGTTGCCAACCCCCCTGTGTTAGAGAATGGTTCTATTTGTGAAACATACAACTTATTGGATCTTTATGCTGGATGTGGAGGAATGTCGACCGGGTTATGCGTTGGTGCCAGACATTCTGGTGTTAATCTTGTCACGGTAAGTTAGTGACTTCATATATTATGATACACATCTGTTAATGACCAAAAATAAGAAAAAGAAGGAGAAAGTATCAGAAGTAGCTGGCCGCCTGTACTTTATTTTGTATCCATTTTTAGCATTTAATTCACTGAATCTTATTTTTTGAGTCAGCGATGGGCGATTGACCTTGACAGTCCGGCATGCAAAAGCATACAATTGAATCATTCCGAGACACAAGTAAGCAGTTCAACTCAATCTATTATCTAGACTTAGTCAAAGATATTGGTTGTTTAATTTAGCCGTTGCCCTTGGCGCATATCTTATATGAAAAGGTTAGGAATGAAGCAGCAGAGGATTTTCTGGAATTATTGAAGCATTGGGAGAAGCTGTGCAAAAAGTTTGTAAAGGAGGATACCGAAAGTCAATTTCCACCTGCTGATATATTGCCAGATTTACCTGAAGACAAGGCAGATGCTCATTCCGATAGCGATGAGGAACCTGAAGAATTAGAGGTTTCAAGCTTGCTCGACATTTGTTATGGCGATTCTGACGGATCAGGAAAGCATGAACTGAAGTTTAAGGTTTTTTACAAGTAACTTTCTGTATTATGGTAGTCTATGATTTTGGTTAGAGTCTCAGCCTAAATAAAAATGAACTTAAAGATGCTGCTAACTAGTGTAACATTTTGAATATATCTTTTTTGAGTCGCCATATGGAATATCTTGATTAAGCTATCAATTCATGGTATTAAATATTACAATGCATTTAAGCCAATTATTAAGGTTTCGAAGGTTACCTTGACTGCAATTTGAGGCGTTACCGGTTTAATTTTATACCTCAGTGACCTAGTTCAGACCACAACTGAATACATGAGCATGTCTCCACTGAGATTTTATGACTGGCTACGTTGCAATCATTGATTTCCTTGTTTTATGGTCCGTTTCAGATGATAAGAGAGAACTCACCAGAAAAAAAATGTCTCGATTTTTCCATAAAGTCTGGTGTCTAGCTGAATACATAATGCTGTGGTTTGAAAATAATTGTTTATTTGTACTTTGGCTGTTATGTCAGGTGCGTTGGAAAGGGTATGGTCCAGATGATGATACATGGGAACCGATAGAGGGGTTGAGGTATCTCTTAGCTCCTCTTAACTTGAAAATCTCATGCCACAACTCTAAGACGCATCTTTACTTATTAATCTATGTTTCACAGTAATTGCCAAGAGCTAATACAAGATTTTGTTATAAACGGGTTCAAGAGGAAACTCTTACCCCTTCCAGTAAGTTCTCTGTCTTGACAAGTGGATGCGGATACTGATGTATCTGCGTAATATTACGTTCCTAGTTCTATTTGAGATATACTCCCTCCGTTCCAGTCATATGTTTACACTTCCTTTATTTCCCCCTCACAAAATAAAGAAAGTGTAAACATCTCACTGGAACAGAGGGAGTAGAGTTTAATGTTACTAATGCATGATAAAATGATTTCTTCCAGGGTGATGTAGATGTCATATGTGGAGGACCTCCATGTCAAGGAATCAGTGGGTATAACCGACATAGATGTGTTGATGACCCATTATCAGATGAGAGGAACCGTCAACTAATAGTCTTCATGGATATAGTGGAGTACTTAAAGCCTAAGTTTGTTTTAATGGAGAATGTCACCGATATTCTAAGGTTCGACAAGGGTTCACTTGGTAGGTATGCTTTGAGTCGTTTGGTTCATATGCGTTACCAGGCTAGAATTGGCATAATGGCTGCTGGTTGTTATGGGGTCCCGCAATTCCGTTTGCGTACCTTCTTTTGGGGCGCTCTTCCTAGTGAGGTGAATGAGTTGAGCTTCTTGTTAAAATCTTATTCTTTTGCTTAGTTTTCGGCTTTTGGCCACCAATTATATATTCTGTCTTTTTCAAGTACATCCTCCCATCTCTTGAAGTGAACTGCTCCATTTGTGACTTCTGCAGGAACTGCCACAATTCCCACTCCCCACTCATGATGTTGTTGTTCGATATTGGCCTCCGGCAGAATTTGAGGTAATGTTTGTAAATGAAGCTTGAAAAAAAAGTGTGTTAATATCTACAATCTGATCAAAGCTCGTGATTTTGTAGCGTAATCTTGTGGGTTATGAAGAAGGTCGTCAAACTCCTGAACTGGAAGATTCCGTCTTACTAGGTGATGCCATCTCCGACCTCCCTGTGGTGAGTTGGACTCAATTCCAC
>JAGPOY010000264.1:12339-25512 GCA_018983105.1 Silene uniflora | reverse complement strand
AACTCCAACTTCAGCGAGAGAAATTAAATTCCAAGATATCGAAAACATACAGTAACTATATTTACTGCAATACGATGTTATTTTGAGGAGTTAAGGGTAAGAGAAGGACCCAAACTTTGCTCTTTTTTCCAGTTAAGGGACTCAACGTTCAAACTTTACGGTTAAGGACTGGAGAACTAACGCCGTCAACTTCATGTGGAGCAATATTTGTTGGGCCCACCTAAAATACTTATGTTAACTCCTCTTTTAATTAAAGATGATAGCCTAATTTGCAGCCAAACCATTCTCAGTTAATTTTTCGTGTTTCTCCATCTAAGTAAAGGCATTAGGGCTTCACAACATCATCATCATTCATCATCAGCATCATCATCAATTTACAGGCAAATAATTCAATCTTGGTCATTGCAATGTATTGTTATGTAAGTATTTAACTTCCGAGACCAAAAATCGATACCGATAGCTGGGAAACTTTGGAGTTTGGAGAATGGACTCATATTCAAGAATCAAGATTGTATGTTGAAGAAATTCGATGCAAAATCTAATTATAATGGTAATATATGAAGCCTTAATCCACAACTGCTTTCAATTTTAATTAGAAAATGAAAAGATGAAGACTTTTTTTTTTTTCTTGGTGAAAGGATTCACTCTACTTTTGGTCAATGCACCAAAAACGTATTTTACCACCATTAGTGATGAATTTTAAATTAGAAGATGATTCAACCGTAGACAAAAGACTAAAGAGAGATAAATTTGTGGGATTCATCAAAACTTCAAAAGGAGTTAGTGTTTGAGTCCCTTAACTGGAAAGTTTAATTGTTCGAGTCCTTAACTGGAAAAAAGGGTAAAGTTCAGGTCCTTTTCTTACCCTTAACTCTTATTTTGAGACCAGTACCATGAAATCATGCTTAAACACGAGTTACTCACACCAAATATCATACATAAAAGTTGTTAGGATGCAAACTCATGTCCCATATCGGTAGAATAAAGATGAAAGATCATCTTTATAAGTGTCCAGGAATATAATAGTAATAGGCCTTTTGGAAAGAAGCTCAAGAGTAAATCCGTGAGGGTTTGGCTAAAAGCGGACAATATCGTACTCTATTATGGACAATGGACACAAATGCAGCAGGGACCCAACAAAAGGATATTCACGCTTCCGCACAACAAGTGGTATGCCCCATGACGTACAAATGGTGGAGAGCTTGGGCCTTGGAGTGCGGGACAGATATCATTCACGAGTCATGGACGCATGGGCTCGCTCTGGCGCACTGTTTGCAAAGCTCAACCCACGGGAGGTACGTTAAAGACAAGACTTGAAGGGTGGCGTACAATGTAAGTCGCGGAACCCCGACATTGGTCTCACAGTTGTGAGACGGAAGGCCATCCAAGAGAAGATCGTCAGCGACTCGGTGCGGACAATATCGTACTATTATGGACAGTGGACACAAATGCAGCAGAGGCCTAACAAAATGATATTCACGCTTCCGCACAACAAGTGGTATCAGAGCCAGGTTAAAAACCTGGGCCTAGCCCCATGATGTACAAATGGTGGAGACCTTGGAGTGCGTGATAGATAGCATTCGCGAGTCATGGACGTATGGGCTCGATCTGGTACACTCTTTGTAAAGCTCAACCCATGGGAGGTACGTTAGAGACAAGACTTGAAGGTGGCGTACACTGTAAGTCGCGGAACCCCGACATTGGTCTCACAGTTGTGAGACGGAAGACCATCCAAGAGAAAATCGTCAGCGACCCGGTGGGGTGGGCTGAGGCTTAGTGGTATCAGAGCCAGGTTAAAAACCTGGGCCTAGCCCCATGACGTACAAATGGTGGAGGAGCTTGGAGTGCGGGACAGATAGAATTCGCGAGACATCGACGCATGGGTTCGATCTGGCAGATTGTTTGCAAAGCTCAACCCACGAGAGGTACGTTAGAGATAAGACTTGAAGGTGGGCGTACACTGTAAGTCGCGGAACCCCGACATTGGTCTCACAGTTGTGAGATGGAAGACCATCCAAGAGAAGACCGTCAGCGACCCGGTGCGGACAATATCATACTATTATGGACAGTGGACAAAAATGCAGCAAGGGCCCAACAAAAGAATATTCACGCTTCCGCATAACAAGTGGTATTAGAGCCAGGATGAAAACCTGGGCCTAGCCCCATGACGTACAAATGGTGGAGAGCTTGGAGTGCGAGATAGATAGCATTCGCGAGTCATGGACGCATGGGCTCTATCTGGCAGACTGTTTGTAAAGCTCAACCCATGGGAGGTACGTTAGAGAGACAAGACTTGAAGGTGGCGTACACTGTAAGTCGCGGAACCCCACATTGGTCTCACAGTTGTGAGACGGAAGGCCATCCAAGAGAAGATCGTCAGCGACCCGGTGGGGTTGGGCTGAGGCTTAGTGGAGGCAAAATAGGTCTCACAGTATTTATCGTACGACGGGAGAACTCCGACATTGGTCTCACAGTAGTGAAACGGCAGGCCATCTAAGAGAAGATCGCCAGCGACCTGGCGGGGTGGGGCTGAGGCTTAGTGGAGGCCAAATAGGTCTCACGGTAGTTACCGTGAGACGGGAGAACCCAATCCAAGGTTATATTGGATGCAGAGGAGTGTGGTATGCAAGTGTAGCACACAGTCCCATGGAGGGACATTAGACCCCTGGAAAGACACATGGTGTGTCGGTTAAGGGGAGGTTAAGTCTTGGTGATGCTAAGGGTATGATTATCAGTAAGACTCCCCTTAGTCTTAAGACTCTGCCACCTCAACTTTCCATTAACTTTTATTATTTCTTTATTGCTCAGACTTATCTCAGACCCGCCTCATACTTTATATATTATCCGCCAGACTCATCTCAGACTCTAACTTTTCACTTCATTTGAGAAAATGAGGGCTTTAAAAAAAAGGACAAAATATAGTATAACACATAGGAGCCATTCATTGGATAGTTTCCTTTAAAAGGTGGGGTCAAGACTCTACAAGAGTCTTAAGTTGAGTCTTGGATTTCCAAGACTCAACTTAAGACTTTGTGAAGACTATGGTAGATTATTGGTAATCTTGAGTGAGTCTTGTCTTAAGACTTGCAAAAGTCTTATCTCAAGACTACCAATAATCTTACCCTAAGGGTGTCTAGCAGAAAGTTGGAGTTGTAGGGTGTGGGAAGTTGAAGTTCTCCATGAAGGTCAAGGTACGAGTCAAGATGATGGTCCTTGATTTGAGGGGAGGATTTGTTAAAGCATCCGCTAAGGAGGAAAATTGGCTCCCCATATACACTCTCTCTCCTCATAAGGGGAACCTCACTAATGCACTAATCTTCCTATAATTTGAGGCTCCACCATATTTAGAGGAGCTTCCAAACAAAAAGTAAGGGTAAATTATGTTCCTTTTGGGGAAGTTCCCAAAATTTGATATGTAAATGGAGAACCTTATTGTTGCATAAATGAAGTAATAAATTGGGGAGGGTAGATGAAAAAATTAGTAGAAAATTAGATGGACGAATAAGAAAAATAGAGATAAAATATGGGGAACCGCATTGTTGCGGATGCTCTTAGGATGCAAACCCATGACCCACATTGGTAGAATAAAGATGAAAGATCATCTTTATAAGTGTCCAGAGAATATAATAGTAAGATGCCTTTTGGGAAGGAGAAGCCTATGAGTAAACCCGTGAGGGTTTGGCCCAAAGCGGGCAATATTGTACTATTATGGACATTGGACACAAATGCAGCAGAGGCCAACAGAAGGATATTCACGCTTCCGCAATAACAAAAGTTTTCCATCAATTTGTCACAAATTATACTATAAAACCTTCGTATCATTCGACCAATTAAAACGTAACTATTTTACAATAAAAAGTGATCATTTCGTATCATTTTGTAGTTTTTAAATGTTATTTGGCAGGAAATACTAAATTACTCCCTCCTACCCATAACTAATGTCCCATTTGGGTAGTGGCACGAGAATTAAGGAATAGAGTTAAATAATGAAAAGTATTGTTTGGGGGTAAGAAAAAGATGAGTTAAATAATGAAAAGTAATAGGTAAGAGTGGGTTAGGTTGTTAATAATGAAAAGAGCAAAGAGTAGAAGAGTCATAAATATGGCAAATGGGACATTTGTGTGGGTAAACAAAATTGGTAAATGGGACATTAGTTATGGATGGGAGGGAGTATGATGGTAATCGCATCTAGTTTAGGAATAGCCGGTGATCCACCCACCAGCATCAGTAATTAATTAAAATGAGCAGCAAAGATACTGTTGTGCATTGTGATTAAGCAAATGTCGGTTGATACAAACACTACTATGCTGTCTATCTGTCTTTGTCGGCCTCTTTTACCATTTCAGAGTATCCTACTAATCTAGTACCACTCCCTTTGCAGTGCTTTAGATATACAAACGCCTACTCCTTTTATACCCTTCCCAACTTAATCCATTTATCTACAAATACTTATTCAGGTACTTCATTGTGAGATGTACTCTGTAAAACACTGAATATATTTTTCTATGTTCTTGTTGGTAAACTGGACTGAGTGGCAGTGACGGAGTCAGGATTTGTCATTTAGGGGTGGAAATTTTTAACGGGGCTGAAAGAGAGTTCATAACGTGAATTTGAAAAAACTTACAAAAATTTAACTAAAAACTTCGAATTTTTCCATTCTAGGGGTGTGTGCCTCTGCTAGCCCCTCCTACTCCACCATTGTTGGGTGATTCTAAATTTCAGTACCACCATTTTTTTGTAACGAGTCTACTTTTTACAAGTGAGAAGGTGGTATGGTAGTGAATGCAACCAATCTTATCAGTACCACTCGATGACGCTATCTCATGTATTAAGTTGGTACACAGTTACATTCTCATGATACCTTTGACAAAGGTACACGAACTAAATACCACTTCATCTGAATGCTAAGGCCAGCCATGAATGAAAAATAACATAACATTAGAGCCATAGAAGGAATAAGGGTAAGAAGACAATGTCTCGTGTGGGTTGAACTGGACAATCTTGTACGGGTATGCCTACGCCCCCTACGGCCTACTCCTTTTTCTTCTTGTCTTCTACACTTTCTCCCATTATTATCAATGCCGAATAATTAATTAATTAATTGGGTCCGAATTCATTTAATTTTGAAATATAAAGGTCTAAATGATTGAACACTTTTCTCTATATTTCAATTGAAACTTATCTATCATGTCTTTTCCTTCTTGTACTCATTCATTGCTTTATCAACAAAGGGGTTGGAAGAGAAAAGTCGATATCTTTCTGGTCTACTACTTCACAGCCTGTAATATTAGAGGTCGAATTCGCTCCATTCGACATCTTTCTGGTCAAATGACCTGTACTTCAGAACCCTTATTTGGGTTTTACTATCTTGTAGTCTCTGATTACCATTACTTTACATGTTCGTGTGCAACGGTTCACTGGAATGAAACAGACACTCTTGGCTTCATGTGGTATTCTAACTTCTAAGGTGAATAATGGACACAAAGTCGTCCGTTGAAGCTCAACTTTGATACAACCCGTCTCACACGATGGAATATGATCTCATTCAACTCAGTATCGATACAAACAACCAGTCTCTTAGCCATTCTATGAACAATGGGAAAATGAGAAATCTATACAAATTAACAGCAAAATCGCTCCTGATAATTAGGATTACTAGTGTTTTTTTTTTTTTTTAATTCAACTAAAAGGAAAAAGAAGTGTGTGTTAAGCAGATGATACAACTTACAAGTATAATTACACTTGACATTTTGGATTAACCAGATAAGAAAAGTAATACTGTATGTGGGTAGCATCTCGACTCAAAAGATTAACAATCAGATGACCACACGAAAGATTACAGTTTTATTTTTTTCCCACTAACTGAAGATGATTCAGCTGTGATATTGTAAATGTAAACCAGTATTCGGGGATTACAGCTACTCGACCAGGAATTAAAGATTATAAAGGACATGTGATTTCCAGGAACTACAAAAAAGAAACTGAGTTCAACTTACAAGTCAATTTTCTTCTGCTGCAAATCAAAGGCGCTTCATCATGTGTTAACAAGAGCAAAATAATCACTTGACCATGTCATTAGCAGAAATGTTACCATGTCAACAGGTATTATGAATGTTCGTGAAGCCATGACACCTGATCTGGAATTGAAGAGATCTTGAAGAAAGCCACCGCCTAATAAATGATGAACATTCCGTTATATCTGGCAGACCTAGCGAAATAACTTCTATTCGCCGCACTACACAAGTGTCTGGCAGTTCATATGATGTTGGGATCTTCTTTTCACCAGCACCAACATATGGTTCAGTCACACCAAATTCAATTCTCAAATATAACCCACAAGCGTATTAAAAAATCATTATTGTATGTCATGTTTCTGTTCTTCGGTTGAAGGTGCCATTGCCTTGTTGAGTTGACTATTTGATGAAGCATCAAGCCTCTCTTCCGACACAATCTGTTCAGAATTTACAACTGCTGATAATTCAACTCTTTCTTCACCCTGAAGGGAAAGAACAGTGTCCTGTAATAATGGCCGAGATTCAGCAACTTCCAGCCCAGATTGTGAGCTTCTGTTCAAATTATCAGATTCTCTACTGGTTTCTGGCCGCTCCTCCTTTTCAACCAGGTTGTGGGCCCTCAGTTGAGTAACTGATGGGGTGGGAACTGCTGGTGTAACTCCTAATCCTCTAGCAAGGCAAGCGTACTTAAAAACAAGCTTCTTGTAGTTATTAAGCAAGTCTTCAACGTCACGCAATGTTAGATCACCAACACTAGCAAAGGTGTAAGGAAATTCCTCAAAAACATTGTTAATGTCATTTTCCTTCAATATTGTAGATGCGCCCTTCTCCTCTAAATCAGAGATGGACATATTTTTCGTAAAAGATGAATGATCTTTCGAAGATAAATCATCCTGGCTGGCTGATCTTGTGGCTGAAGAGTGTGACGATTTATGTGACTGTCCTGAGGAATCCTTTACATAAGGGGAAGAAGTTAGCTGACTGTACTTTAAGGTTTTCGGTGTGGATACACTTTCAGCATTTGAAGAATTCTCAAAATCTGATGTTAGACCAGATAAAACTGCTCGAGCAGATTCCATATTCCTCTCAAATTCCATTTCATCAATTGAAAGGGCCTGTGCATCAATGGTGGAGATAAAGGACACAGCCGATAGGATGTTTGTGAAGTAGTAGGCTGTCTCCGAGACCATTCTGGAATGACTCCTATATCGCTGTATATACTGCAAATTTGAATGCAGCTGCGGAGGATTTGCCTAAAAAAATTCCATGGAATTTGATTTAGGTTTGTGTAAGATAGGAACTGAAAAAGGTTGAGATAAATCCTATTGTTTGGTTGGTATAAATGCATTAATTTTCTAATTTGAGGGCATACGACTTTACTCTGCCATATGTTTTGAGATGACGATGTAAAAGTTTGTCATGTTTGAGTGTTCGACATATGAATACAAATATTTTCATTATAAAAATAACAAAGAAATAGTCGTTTTGATATGTCAGATATAACAAACTTTTACATTGTTATTATCTATAAACATATTTGGGAGAAATTAATGATTGAAGTTGGATTGATAACAACCAAATTCAAATGGGATAATGAATTTGGGATGGAGGTCCGAGGTAGTAATTAAGAAAAAAAAGGAAGGCTCCAGAATAGCTGCACAAATGCACTGAAACTGTTATCAGGACCATAAAATAGCATTTGCGGAAGTATATCAGGGTAACAAAAATTCAGATTTCTAAAATTCAAAGCATCTCTTGTCTGTTAACCAATGCAAAAAAATGTAAATGCACCAGCCTAGAGGAACAGGGAGCAGCAGAAACCAGACAGAGTAGGACTGACCTTTAAGATAACAAAAATAAGAACTGGGAGAAATTCATCAGCTCCAGGAGTATTCTCATTTGCAGTGACAGCAGCATTGTGTAGCAAATTAGTTATCACTTTGCAGCAATTAAGAATACATACAAGTTTTTCTCTCGGTGCCTTGTGCTGATTTATCTTTTGGAGTTCCTTTTGTGCTAGCTGACAAAATTACGAGTAGTAAAAATATTAAAGAAACATGTAGCACATCTGAAAAATGAATAATACAATTACCCAAGCTTGCTCAATTCAAATATATGGGAACTAAATAGCAACTTAAAGTTCCGACGGAAGCAACTTTATAGAGATGGAAATATGGAATAAATTCATTAAGTCAAAATTTTCATAAGTTGTAACAAAATGTCTGCAAGAAAAAAGTAACAATAAGTCATGATGAATTATAGTTAAATAAGCAATTAATACCATACTTTAAAGTCAAATCTAAGTTCTTTTTGGGAGTACATGAAGAGGGTTTATTAATTATTCCCTGATAGCTTAGGTTTTGCCTTTGCCTCAGCTAGTCGGCTAGTCCTATGGGTATGATGGATTTAATTCTACAATATCAAGAAAACAGGACAAAATAACCCAATATGAACTAACTAAATTTCTGGCTGCACAAAATAATCTAATGGCAAATAGCATTACAAATAAGCAGGTCATTAAGAGGCGACTTTTAAAGGACCATAACATACAGCAACATTAAATCATGTGATCTCTTTAACATAGTTGCGACAGCTTTTAGTAAGTTACTTTTGAAACTAACCAGCCAAGATGACTCATTTTGAAAGGTTGACTTGATATCTAAATTCTCAGGTCGAATGAATTGCTGGACTAACGCCATCTTTTCAAAAAGCTGCTCATCAGCTTTCACATCTTCTGGAACTGAAGCAAAAACATGGTCATATAACTTCGTCATCACGTACTTCTCCAGTCCCTGTAACCAAATAGTAACAAAGTCAGTACCTTGATCAAACACAGGAACAAGTCAAATAACAATCAGTTTAATCTAAACAAACTGAAAGTATAACTCACCTCGCCAGCACTCTCAAGCTCCTCCTCTGAACAACCGGCCCAGAGAGGATGAGCCCTAAAGGCAGCTTCCATTTTGGAAAGGAACTGCTGTACAGCAGCGCTGTCCCTTTCTGGATCAGGAGAATTGTTTGACGTGGAGACAATGAAGCTGCCAAAAGCAAGAATAACAATCGATAGTTAGCAATAGCAGATAACTTTACAATAGAGAAGAGGCTAACTTTAACATAACAAAAAGCGAAAAATTAGCCAACATTGAACATCATTATCTGTACAGGACATAATAGTAAAGAAAGACATGGCATAATCGCATGTGATCTGCGTATGTGAAGTTCAGCAATAGCGAGGTGCATAAAATAAAATCCAACCAATTCTGTTAAGACCATGTATTCAGTCATATTTCTTGTTTCACAGAGTATTTATTTACTACAGCAGAGTACAGCGATTATAAGTATCACTAGCCTCAAGAAACTACACACTGTAAAGCGTAATGATATCGTGACAGTAAGCCCCCTTGATTTACATGTCAATTTGCCAATAACATTGCAAAGCACTTCATTGTCAAATTGTCATGTAAATCAAGGGCCTGAAAAATATTTGTCACAAAAGTGCTGTAGATACAAACACAATGGCAGATAGACAATGTCTATTTTCGGATGTACAAATAGATCAACGCCTTGATTGCTTGGATTCATGTTCTTTAATTCAGAACTTAAGCTCCTAATCTTTAGGCGAAGATCAAGCCTAACTTATTTTCGGTACTATAACATTACTCATCTATATTCCTACACTAGTTACACCTATAATTTCAAAATTACCACTCCAGAAATCTCCCTCAATTGCTTCCTCATTAGTTCAAGGACACAATCGAAATTCATAACCGAATCACTGCGAAACGCATTGGCAAAACAGCAACCGGTTTTCATCACTATCGCGCCTCGAGCAACTAATTTCATCAATCAAATGCATAAACACAAGATTCTCAAATGCAGCGACATTAACATATCATTCAACAGTTTTAATTGCACACGTAAATAACCTAAACAAAAGCAAATTGATTCCTATTTGAACTAATTAACATCAAGCGCCACATGAGATTAAGCTTTTGTGTTCGATTAAACCCTAATTTCTCCGAAATTAAGTAAAAATCACAATCACAACAATAAGAACAATCAATCAAGAAGAAAATGAAGATTAAGAACAAAAAAAAAAGACCTTTTGATAGCTTTGACGAATTCGGCAGCGGAAGGATGGCGCATGCGCTGGAGGAAGTCCTGCCATGTCAATTGAACCGTTGACGAGCTAAACATCTCATTGTTCTCCATTTTTAATGCAAAATTAGGCAATGTAATACTATTGGATTACTGAAGAGAAATGCGAGTTTGTATGAAGATAGATCGAAATTGAATAATGGAAGAAAATGGCGGATTGTAGAGAGAGTCAAGCTTGCCAAAAAGCTGCAAACAGTATAGAGAGATATTCACCTAACAGCCATCTCGTCACATCGTTAACTATATTTTTTTGGTACAATAATCATCGTAAACCAACATGGTTCACATGGAGTTTATTTTTGGGTAGACTTATAACCGAGTCATTCCGGTCAAGTTTGAACCTGTTTATTTTCGAATTGAGTTAATGTTGGGCATGTTTTAATTCAGGTTAATTTTAGAATATGAGTATTTAATACGGAGTATAATTTCGGTGATGTCGTTATTATAGAGTTAATCATTATGAAGTTCATTAAAGGCAAGACGTCGTAGTATATAGATCAACACTAAAAAGACTAAAGTTAGACACTAAACGTGTTAGAGCATTTAATATAATTATTACTTCGTATTTTCATTTTGTTAAAAGGTTCTCATAATAACTTATTTGTTTTAGAGAGCACTTTTTTTAGGTAGAATGTGAAAATTCTCATTAATGCTCAAAGATCATTATATAATGTGACTAGACTCACCATTACATAATTGCCTTACTAGAATCCTCTCATTTCAATATCAATTCAACAATCTTTTCTCATCTAACCATTGTCTATCCAATGTACCAAAAGAAGCTGCATTTATGAACTTCAATATATATCTAATGCTACTCTGGATCTGTCTCAAAATAACCCCAGGAACAGGGATCACACCATCTACTTTAGCTGTGTTTCTGCACATCCAGACTTGGTAAATTAGTCCTGCACAACCTGCCATACATATCTTCTTCCTCGAAAGCCCTCTACATCGCCATTGCAGCAACCATTCCATTACATTTGCACTCCATACAAACCCAAGCCAATCCTGCAGTAGACCCATACATCTCCTACTGAATCACATCTGAAATACAGATGATTTTGTGATTCCTGCTCACTGCCACACGGGAAACAGAGCCAATCATTGATGACCCCAAAATTAGCAAGTCTATCCTTAGTGAGCAATCTTTGCTTTGCATACAACCAGCAAATGAAATTAACCTTTGGAAGATTAATTCTGTTTCAAACAATGGACACCATCTCATCTTTTCCTCGTCCCCTATAATCCATGTATACATATTACTGATATTATGAGGTTTCTGTAGCCATTGTTATTGCCTAAAACCAGTGTGAAGCTTATCCCTCACCTTACAAATCTGTCTCCATGCCCAGCTGGAGTTAACAGAAGGCGAGTAAGTCCACCAATCTCTCTCCTTTATATAAATGTTATGAACTCATCTGACCCATAGACTCCTTTTTTGAAGCCACCACCAGGAATACTTGCCAATGAAAGCAATATTCCAGGAGTAACATTGTATTAGTCCCAATCCTCCATGCTCTTTTGCCAGACAACACTTTTCCCAGGCAACAGCAGGGACCTTATGGTGATCTTGATGATCACTGCCTGACCATAGATAATTCCTGCAAATACTTTTCACTTTGTTCAAAATTCCTTTAGGCAACAGGAATACTCTTGCCCAGTAGCAGTGCAGTTGGGACAATACAGCTCTGACTAGAGTTAATCTTCCAGCATAACTCTGCTTTTTTGCACCCCAACTTCTTATCCTCTTGACCATTTTCTCAGTTAACTTATTGCACTGGGAGTTGGTAAGTTTCTTATATGAGATATCAATGCCCAAGTATCTGAAAGGGAAGGTTCCTAGATTAAACCCAGACATCCTCGAAATAGTATCAGAATCATTCTGAGAAACACCATTCATATAAACATCAGATTTATCATTGTTCACTTGGAGACCAGATGTAGGGTTCATATCCCATTATATTAGACTTCTCTAATATGATTTAATTTAGTCATATAAATTTATTTGTCGGATCTAGTTACATGCAAATAAAAGTAGAGAAGAAAAACGATTTTCCTTACAATGCGGAATGTGGCACGATTTGGGCACAACTAAAGTCGCCTACTTTACTTGTTCTTGAGCTTAAAATCGACAAGGATGATCCTCCAAGAACCCGAGACCTCAAGTGTAGAAGTCCTCCTTTTGTTGCACCCAAGACGTACCCAAAATCACTAATATAGTTTACTAACTAGGTATAAGATATTAGCACCTTAAAATATGATCTTACTATGGTATTACTACTTCTAGTAAATATTATCTAAATAATATGATCTTGGAACAATTTATAACATAAAACTATTTTATGTAATTTTTAGAGAGATAAAACTACTAGTAAAAATAAGATCATCAAATGATCATATAAGGAGACAATAGGAGGGGGTGGACGGGTGGAGTAAATGAGGGAGACAAGAGTGAGCATGCTCACATAATTGTCTTCTCAAGACAAATGTTTTGTCTCTCCTATAAATGTTAATCATGGTGTTTATTAGGTATTAATAAGAACAATTAACACCCTATAACTACTACCATTTACATGTCCAAAATGATAAAATGGGATTCCATTTTATCTTACAATTTTGTCAATTGTACCATTTGTTATTATATGTGACATGTAACATGTTACAAGTCATATAAATGAATGTTTAACTAATTAAACGTAATGTCTAACATGAATATCGTACATTTAACAAATCGACTAGTAATTCACAATTACTAGTCTACAATATGACAATATAAATTAGTACAACTTACAACATATTGTAATTATAACTAATAATAAACTCCGTCCTCTAGAGTTTCGCAGACTCCGACTAATTTTAGTAACATAACATCTTATTTACTAAAATCGTATCTTATTTAATCTTCATTAAAACAAGATAAAATATACTCTCTAATAATATAAAATTGTTCTATTTTAAGGAATTAATTAATCTGTATCGACATACAATTAATTAACTT
>JAGPOY010000263.1:0-26929 GCA_018983105.1 Silene uniflora | reverse complement strand
GCCCTGACAGGGTCAGGTGTTGTATGAACTGATGTTATTATTATAAGTCAATCGTGTTATTATTGTCTTTCTGTTGTTTTTTTGGTGAAATGTATTGTCTTTCTGTTGTTATATGAACTGTTGTTTAAAACTTTTTGAAATGTAAAGCTAGGGTTTTTTGCCGGGAAAAAATGTACAAAATGAAATATGTAATACAACGGTTATACCTAAATCGTTGTTCAGGACGTATGAAGTTAAAACGGTTTAGGGCTTTAGGCCGTTGTTATTAACATTAGAAATTTCGTGCTTTTTTGTTGGCGGGAAAATCAAACAACGGTTCTTTCGTAAACCGTTTTAAATAATACTCTTGTATTACGGTTTATTTCAAAACCGTTGTCTGTATGAAACAAAATATAACGGCTTTTCGTATACCGTGATTAGCAATTTCCATTAAACAAAACACATGCAAGTGTTGTATCATTCACATATATATGCTCTGAACTTGACCTCCACCACAATCCATATAATATCCTCAAACCACAAGCCGTCGCCGTCATCATCATCGTCATCCCTTTTGGAACCACCATCATCGTCATCTCAATTTCCGCCGCCAGATCAACCCGGATTCTCCTGTTTAAAGAAGTAATAAACCCACCTCTCTAGGTATTTTTTTGTGATTATATTAATTTATACATTGTTATTACTGTATTTGTTTGTTAATTTCTGCTTTAGATATGGTCACAAAGCGGAAGAGGAACGATGGTAATGCGTCAGGTGACGACTCAGGTGATGAAAATAATTTGCTTCACATAAAGGGTCGAATGCGCCATAGGGTTTCCCTAGAAGCAATAAATTCAAAGACGCCTAATCCTTTAAAATGGGATAAAGATGGGCTGCCATATGGTGACTATGCCGGGTTTTTTGCGACTTGGATTGGTTGCTGTGTAAGACAGTATGTGCCTCTCAGTACACGGCGTATGATTGAACTGAGTAAAACACGGAATACCATGCTAATTGACAGAATAAAGGTATATATAATGTATAAATGCTTTAGCTAGCTGAAATTAAGTACCTTAAAAGAAAAGAAAAGACGCCTCATCATATTTGCAGGTAGCTTACGTTGTCCCCGAAAAGAATGAAAAGTACCTTAAAAGAAAAACAGGGGAAGCCCTCAGAACCTGGAAGGTAAAGGTTGCTCAGAATCACTTGTTCAACAAGGAAACCGGGGAGATGAACATGAGACCACCAACAAAGAGTTATCCGTATGTCACTCAGGACGATTGTGATAGCTATATCGCTTATAGGCTGTCTGACAAGTTTAAGGTAACCTAATTAATACTTATATAAGCAAGGACGTATACTTAGTTTAGTGTTTGGTCATGCTTACGTCTGTTCTTGAATTTGGTTCTAACTGTGAAGTCAGAATCGCGATTTGTTATTGTTCGTTAGATAATTTAGGGATAGATCATTACTATACAACTCAAACAAAAGTGATTTACAGGTTATACATATTCTGTTTAGGTCATAAACAAAAAGAAACGTGATAAAACGAGATAGAGAAGGTGGATTATGATTACATACGATATCGGATTTTACAAAGGTCGAAACTTGCAGTGTAAACAACAGGGTTTTATCAGAAATTGAAATTCTGACAAAACTGATAACACTGATTGTCAGACAATGCAGCTGATCTTCAGGCAATTTCTAAAAATAGCAAATGATTTTTAAAAATCATGAAAATTGGTGACAAATTAGTTTAATGAGTTTACTAATAGTGTACCAAATTTCAGAATTTATCAAGGCGTCTAAGTATTTTTAATAAATTACAGCACTCAGGATAGCAATCTCTGACCCTGCAATTTAGACTGATTCACTGTGACTGTTTTGATATTCTGTTTGACACTGTAACAAGGGGATATAATTATCAAGTTATAAACCACAGTAAGCACAGGTAATTAACTCAACAATTTGGCCTTTGAATGATTTATTCACAGCAAGCACAGAATAAACCAGACTCAGACAGACAATGAGACCCTAAACAATCCACAGCAAGCACATGCTTGATTTGGACTCACCAACAGGTACTTGATCAATACGATGGAGTATCACCAAGCCTGACTCAACTCTTAACTTAGTAAGAATCTAAGATTTGCAAATAAAATGAGAGAAATCTCAAAGTTTTCATTAATCCAAGTCTGAGTAAAACAGACTAAGGCAAGGTCCTTATATAGGCCTGCTTTGGTTGGTTCAGCTCATAAGAAAACCTAAATATTACATCCAAGGGCCAGGATTACTTCTAGGAATTACATAAAACATAAATAAATATATTACAAACTCGTACAAGAAGAATTAAATCTAAACTGAGCAAAAACAAAAGCATTGCAGGCTTGAAAGGGACAGGTAGCTGTTGGCCTTGGTTGTTTGTGTTATCCTCGAGCTGTGGCTTGGACTCTAGTCTTTAGGTGTTATCTGAAAAAAGGTCAATCCATGCTCAAGGTCTTATGCAAGGGCCTCCTCTTTGCTTGGCCAGAAATGACAATTTACTTTACATAAAGCAACCTTGTCTTCTTCTGCAACTTGGCTCAGTTTTGAAAATCTGTGAATGCAATCTTGTGTGGACTTGGCTGGCTGCTTGGTGACCTAGCTTGGCTCAGAAAAATAGTGACTCAGCTGGCCATGGTGGCAGCTGGTCCTTGGCCTGAGATTGGCTTGAGTGGCCTGGCCTTCCTGAGCTGAAATGCTTGCTGGCCTGATCATTGCTGCAATAATCTAGGTTGTGGCCTGCCTTGGCTCGGCCATGGCCTGGCTTGGCCTGGTCAGTACCTGGCTTGGCTTGGCCAATGCCTCCAGAATTGAGGCCATGACTGGCCATGATCAAGCTGTGGCCTTCCTGGTCTAGGCCACCATGGGAAATGACATGGCCTTGCCTAGGAGCTTCTGCTGCAACCCCCCCTCCCCCCCTTCTTAAAAAGGGCTTGACCTCAAGCCTGGCTCCTCTTCAGTATCATAATCCTCATAGTAGGGACTCAAATCTCCCACATTAAAGGTTCCATGGACTCCATACTCTCCTGGCAGATCCACCTTATAGGCATTTGGGCTAATTTTCTCAAGGATTTCAAATGGACCATCTGCCCTTGGCATTAACTTGTTCTTTCTTCTTGCAGGGAACCTTTCCTTCCTTAGGTGTAACCACACCAGATCACCCACCTCAAACTCTTTCTTCTTCCTCTGAGTGGACTTAGCTTGCTTGGCATACTGCTCATTAGCCCTTTCAATCTGTTTCTTGACACTGTCATGCAATTTCAGCATCTGTTCAGCCCTCTTCTTTGCATCCCAGTTCATTTCTGCCTTTGACACAGGTGACAGATCAACTGGCATTAATGGATTCACCCCATATACAACCTCAAAAGGAATGTGGCCTGTGGCAGTTGATGGTGCTCTGTTAAAGGCAAATTCAGCCTGAGCCAACTTCAGATCCCAGTCCTTTAAGGACTTGATAACAATGCATCTCAGAATCCTCCCAAGGGTCTTGTTTGTGACCTCAGTCTGACCATCTGTCTGTGGGTGGTGAGCAGTGCTAAACAACAGTTTAGTTTTCAGCAACCTCCATAGGGTTTTCCAGAAGTAGCTCATGAACTTAGTGTCCCTGTCAGACACAATGGTGTTTTGAATGCCATGTAGCCTCACTACCTCCCTGAAATAGAGTTCAGCAACTCCTGCAGCATCTTCTGTTTTTGTGCAAGCTATAAAATGAGCCATCTTACTGAACCTATCCACAAACACCATGACGGAATCCCTCCCTCTTTGTGTCCTAGGTAGAGCAACAATGAAGTCCATGCTCACATCTTCCCAAGACCTTCTTGGAACTGGTAAGGGTGTGTATGGCCCTGACTGAAATGAACTCTTGGCCATCTGACATGTTGAGCACCTTCTGAGAGTCACCTGAACATCTCCCATCATTTTTGGCCAATAGAACTGATCCTGCAGTATTTCCAAGGTCTTTTGGACCCCAAAGTGACCTCTCATTCCTCCTGAGTGAACCTCTTTGATCAGCAGGTCTCTGTATGATCCTCTAGGGATACAGAGTTTGTTTCCATGGAATAAGAACCCATCCTGCAGCACATATTTCCTGCCTGGTGTTGCTCTTCCTTCCTTCAGTAGGATCCATTCCTCAGAGAAATCAGGATCCTCTTGATACATTTTTTTCATGAACTCAAATCCTAGAACCTTGCTTTCCATAACAGTCAACATGGAATGCCTTCTTGACAATGCATCAGTAACAACATTAAGTTTCCCTTCCTTATACTTGCTAGAAAAGGTAAATGATTGCAAGTACTCAACCCATTTAGCATGTCTGTGGTTCAACTTATATTGGCTGCTAATGAACTTCAGAGCCTCGTGGTCTGAATGCAGAACAAATGGCTTAGGCTTTAAATAGTGACTCCAGTGCATCACTGATCTCACTATGGCATAAAACTCTTTATCATAGGTGGAATATTTCAGTTTTGCACCATTTAATTTCTCACAGAAATAAGCCACTGGCCTTTGCTCCTGAAGTAGGACAGCTCCTATCCCTACTCCACTGGCATCACACTCAACTTCAAACAGCTTTTCAAAATCAGGCAATTTCAGTATAGGAGTTTCACACATCAGCTTCTTAATCTTTTCAAAGGACTGCTGAGCATTCTTAGTCCACTGAAAATTTCCCTTTCTTATACATTCAGTGATGGGTGCTACCACAGAGCTGAAGTTCTTGATGAACCTCATGTAAAAGGATGCTAGGCCATGAAATCCCCTTACTTCTGTAATTGTCTTGGGAACAGGCCATGTTTGCATTGCCTTTATCTTCTCCTGATCAACTGATATGCCCCTCCCAGAGATGACATAACCCAGGAAACCCACCTCTTCAACCATGAAGGTGCATTTCTCAATTTTTCCATACAATTTCTGGTCCCTGAGTATTTTAAACACTTCCTCCAAGTGTGACAGATGCTCTCTTGGACAGCCGCTGTATATCAGTATGTCATCAAAGTAGACCACAGCAAATTTACCCAAGCATGGCCTCAACTCCTCTTTCATTAATCTCATAAAAGGTGCTAGGTGCATTTGACAGGCCAAATGGCATGACCAACCATTCATATAAGCCATGCTTTGTTTTGAAAGCATGCAGTCTTCCACTCACCCCTTCTCTGATTCTCAGTTGATGGTAGCCTTGTCTGAGATCAATTTTAGAAAAAGTTCTGGCTCCACTCAACTCATCCAGCATATTATCATCCAATCTTGGAATTGGAAATCTGTATTTCACATTAATGTTGTTGATAGCCCTGCTATCTGTACACATTCTCCAGGTTCCATCTTTCTTTGGTACAAGTAATGCTGGTACTGCACATGGACTAAGAGATTCCCTCACAAATCCCTTGGTCATCAACTCTTCAATTTGTTTCTGTAACTCCCTAGCTGCAGTGGGATCACATCTGTATGCAGGTCTGTTAGGCAACACAGATGCTGGCACCAGGTCAATGTGATGCTCTATGCCCCTCAAAGGTGGCAATCCACTAGGCAACTCATCTGGAAATACTTCCTAATACTTCTGAATTAGAGGAATTACTTCTGTAGACACAGCATTGCCTTCTCCTTCCCTGACTTCTTTTGACAGCAGCATCAGGACAGGTTGTTCCTGTCTAATCTCTTTTACCATGGCTGCCTCAGATAAGAACTGCACTCCATTGACTTCCTCAGGCATGTTGGGACTGCCGTAGCCCTTCTTGTTTGGTGGTAAAGGACTCAAAGTGATATTTTTCCCCAAATGTTTGAAGCTGTAAATGTTATCTCTTCTTAGGTGAGTAGCATTTCTGTCAAACTCCCATGGTCTGCCTAGTAGCAAGTGACAGGCATCCATAGGGACCACATCACATACTACTTCATCCTTATACATCCTTCCAATGGAGAAATTCACAGTACATTGCTTGTCCACCTTCACCTCTGAACCTTGACTCAGCCACCTTAACTTGTAGGGGTTTGGATGATCAGTTGTTGGCAGGCTCAGCTTGTTGACCATAGTGATGGAAGCTACATTAGTATAGCTGCCTTCATCTATGATCAAATTACACACCCTCTCTTTGATAGTACATCTGCTTCTGAATATCAAGAATCTCTGATCAGGTTCCAAATGAGCTTATTGAGAGTGCATAACCCTCCAAAGGACCAAACTGTGACCTGTGTCAGGGTGAGCAACAACCTGCTCATCACTGGTCCTTTCCTCAGGTTCAACCTCCTCTAACACCTGTGTGTCATCCTCTTGATACTCAATAAGACCTTCCTTTCCCATTCCTCAATTTCCATCAGGGTAAGGTTTCTGTTGGAAGGACAGTCCTTCCTGAAATGCCCAAAACCTTGGCATTGAAAACATCTGATCTTATCTCTTCCCACATGAGGGTTAACCTTGGTGCCCATAGGTGCCTTTCCTTTGTCAACTGAGCCCTGGTTACTTGGTTTGGGTGTTTCTGTGGGTTTTGGATTGACAAAAGGTCTGGAAATAGGCATGGTTGGATATTTAGGTGTGACAGGTTTAATCTTTCCTAGCTTCTCAACTCTCAAGGCAAGATTGACTGCCTCATCAAAGGTCCAAACCTGCTGCATTCTCACTCTGCCAGATATTTTTGGATCCAACCCTTCAACAAATCTAGCTATTTTCTGTTCAGATTTCTCAGTCACCTCACACTGTAAGGTTAAATGCTCAAAGCTCCTCAAATAAGACTCAACAAACTGTTGGTCTTGTCTCAACTGTGTCAATTTGATAAAAAGGTCCTGAGTATTGTCTTTAGCTACAAATTTTTCTTTCAGTTTCTTTTTAAGCTTAGACCATGTTCTAATAGGTTCCTTCCCATCCCTGGCTCTCTGATGTTTTATATTGTCATACCATAGAGATGCATAGCCCTTAAACTTAAGAATGGCTACCTTTAAGGATTTCCTATCATCATATTCCTTAAACTCAAAGACTCTTTCAACAGATCTAAACCAGTCTAACAAATCCTCAGGATTAAGGCTACCATGAAATTCAGGAATTTCTACCTCTATATCCTTGTTGTTGTCTCTGGCATTGTAGATCCCTTCATTCATCCTTGAATCATCTGACTTAGAGTTATCTTCTTCAAACTGGTTGACATGTGGTTGGCCTCTTCCTGCTCCCATTGCAAAACCTCTCCCTCTACCTCTTCCTCTGATGGGAGGTTGCATTCTATGAACAGCATGGAGTAAGCCTTGTATGTCATCAGCCATTGTTCCAAGTCTAGCTTCCATTCTGGCCTCAAGACCAGCAATTCTCTCTTCACTCATGGGTTGTTTTTTGTGTTTTTGAATGTGGCTGGGTAAAAGTTTTGATTTTTCCTCACCTCAGGACTAACACAAGATGGAATTATGCTATAACCTGGCTCCTAGATACCAAACTGCAGTGTAAACAACAGGGTTTTATCAGAAATTGAAATTCTGACAAAACTGATAACACTAACTATCAGACAATGCAACTGATCTTCAGGCAATTTCTAAAAATAGCAAATGATTTTTAAAAATCATGAAAATTGGTGACAAATTAATTTAATGAGTTTACTAATACTGTACCAAATTTCAGAATTTATCAAGGCCTCTAAGCAGTTTTAATAAATTACAGAACTCAGGATAGCAATCTCTGACCCTACAATTCAGACTGATTCACTGTGACTGTTTTGATATTCTGTTTGACACTATAACAAGGAGATATAATTATCAAGTTAAAAACCACAGCAAGCACAGGTAATTAACTCAACAATTTGGCCTTTGAATGATTTATTCACAGCAAGCACAAAATAAACCAGACTCAGACAGACAATGAGACCCTAAAAAACCCACAACAAGCACATGATTGATTTGGACTCACCAACAGGTACTTGATCAATACTATGGAGTATCACCAAGCCTGACTCAACTCTTAACTCAGTAAGAATATAAGATTTGCAAATAAAATGAGAGAAATCTCAAAGTTTTCATTAATCAAAGTCTGAGTAAAACAGACTAAGGCAAGGTCCTTATATAGGCCTGCTTTGGTTGGTTCAGCTCATAAGAAAACCTAAATATTATATCCAAGGGCCAGTATTACTTCTAGGAATTACATAAAACATAAATAAATATACGGATAATTCACGTGGTGCCCTTAAAGTTTGCCACTTTGCACGAAATACCCAAATTTTTGATCCGCAAAACTTAAAGAGGCCATAACTCGTGTTTACGAACTCATAAAATGAAATTTTTTGTTTTCAAATCACTCATCTTTTCGAGAACTATGATTTGAAAAAATAGTTTGACGAGTTTGGAACTCGTGACCAAGAGATATTATCACTCAAAGTTTGTTCGGTCGGAAAAACTTTGATGCGGAATAACTCCTACCAACGGGATCCAAATGTGACAAATTTTTTTTCAAATTGTAGTTCTCGGAAAGATGAGCGATTTGGAAAAAAAATTCGTCATTTTCTGAACTCGTAAAAACGAGTTACGACCTCTTTAAATTTCCGGATCAAAAATTTGGGTATTTCGTGCAAAAATGACAAACTTCCAGGGTACCGCGTGAATTATCCGATAAATATATTACAAACTGGTACAAGAAGAATTAAATGTAAACTGAGCAAAAACAAAAGCATTGCAGGCTTGAAAGGGACATATAGCTGTTGGCCTTGGTTGTTTGTGTTATCCTCGAGCTGTGGCTTGGACTCTAGTCTTTAGGTGTTATCTGAAACAAGGTCAATCCATGCTCAAGGTCTTATGCAAGGGCCTCCTCTTTGCTTGGCCAGAAATGGCAATTTACTTTACATAAAGCAACCTTGTCTTCTTCTGCAACTTGGCTCAGTTTTGAAAATCTGTGAATGCAATCTTGTGTGGACTTGGCTGGATCCTTGGTGACCTAGCTTGGCTCAGAAAAATAGTGACTCAGCTGGCCATGGTGGCAGCTGGTCCTTGGCCTTAGATTGGCTTGAGTGGCCTGGCCTTCCTGAGCTGAAATGCTTGCTGGCCTGATCATTGCTGCAATAAACTAGGCTGTGGCCTGCCTTGGCTCGACCATGGCCTGGCTTGGCCTGGTCAGTACATGGTTGGCCTGGCCAATGCCTCTAGAATTGAGGCCATGACTGGCCATGATCAAGTTGTGGTCTTCCTGGTCTAGGCCACCATGGGAAATGACCTGGCCTTGGCTAGGAGCTCCTGCTTCACTTGAGAAGAAAGAAGAGATTTAGACGGACGAAAACCTTCAATATATATCAAATACGAATTCCAGAGCCTCAATATTGACGACTTGAATCTCTAAAACCGAATTGAATTAAAATGACAAAAACCCGCAAATATGAATTATTCGGGATTTAGGACGAATTAATGTTTGTAACTTGAAAGGATTTGTGAAAATATGAATTACATGTTAAAGTGATGAAAAGGTTAAGAAAATTCGAAAAAGAAAATAAAAGAAAAGAAGGACGAAATTACAGAGGACCGAGGAAGAAGAAGAAGAGCGGGAACTGCGAGCAGCCCCTGGAAGAGGCCCAGCAGATGCTGTGATTCTTCCAGAAGGCGTAGCAGTTGCTGCGATTCTTCCCCACGTCTTTCCAGTGCTGTTTCATAAAAAAGGTTTTAGAAAAGGTTTGACTTTAAAGACGGCTTTGAATGTGCTTTTGACATGGACCTTACAACAATTGTACAATAATAAAACAATAAAAGGTGAAATTACACCCTCAGACTTACATGTTTGACGAAACGAGTTTTGACTAAGTTGCCGTTTAGTGACTGCTCGACTCGAATATGCGTGGAAGGTGCCCTCGTAGGGGGATTTAGTAGATTAATTAGGTTGATTAATGTGGAGTTGGTCAAATTGGTCGGTCTATGCAACGTGACTGGTACTCGGAAGGATCCGAGCTTACGTGGTCGATTGATAAGCACGTAGGTGTCGTTAGTACGAACAAGGACTTAGAATGCAAAGGGAGAAGAGAAGGGCGGACACTCGCGTACAAAATATGGAGGCCGGAGGCCTCTATTTATACTAAAGTATGTGAAGAGTTTTGGAATGACACAGATTTAGAAATAAATCTCGAGAATATTCTGGAAATTGCGAAGACAGGCCTAGAGAAGAGGCGCAGCAGCTACTGCGACCCTTAGAAGAGGCGCAGCAGATGGTGCGTCCTTTCTCAAGCGGTTTCTTCCTCCGCCAGAAAGATTTCCGTGTCTGATTAAGGAATTAGGGTAGATTTGCACTTCCTTATTCCGTCAAACACAATATTTCGGTAAATATTACTAAAAGATATGGTTTTGGATTTGGAATAAATATCTAGAGTATTCTAGAACATTCCGGAAAATTCCGACTCGACATTTTAAACGGTTTTTAGAAAATGAAGCGATTTTTGACCCGGACTCCAAATGAACTCTAATTACTGTCAAAACGACCGTATCGGTGCGTAGATGATGACCAAGGAGTTGACTCAAGTGTTTTAGCTATCACTTTATCAACAAACTTATGGACTGTCGTAAACCGTTCCGTGTAATCAAACATGCGGCCCAATCATCACTGGGTGGTTGGCGGAAGGTGTAGAAATGGGGTATCTACACTACTCGGCCGAGTTAGCCCTGTGGTTAAATTTGATAAGCTCCTGCTTAGTAAGTACTCGACCGAGTACATAGTAGCTCGGCCGAGTTATGTTTACTCGGCCGAGTTGTACAGTAGCTTAGCCGAGTGGGTTGTAGGGAAAGGCAATTTCAAGTTAGACGTGATTAATGAGATTAGGTTTATATAAATATAAAGGACTCATTTCATTCATACGTTTATCAGTTTTAAAACATTTCTCAAAACCCTAATCTCTCACTAATTATCTCTAAGCAAGGATCAAGCCTTTATGAGTTCTGATTCATCTAGTGTTGCATCTATCGTCGTTGTAAGTCTCTAATTCCTTATTTTTAATTAGTTTGAGTTATAGTAAACCCTAGATCGGGTAGATTTGGGGGAAAATGGTATAGATGGTTATGGTTGTTGATTGTGTGCATACATCTTGATTATTTTGGCAGAGACTTCGTAGAAGAGCCTTTTTAGACCGTTTGTTGCTGTTGTTGATTTACAGATTTTCTATCAGGTAGGGTTTCCCTACTCAGTATTTCGTAATTGTGACGGTATTGTATTGATTAACTGTTCGGATTAATTTTTATGATTGATAGCATGACATGATTGATGGTATTGATAAGCGTATAATGGTCCCGCCTGAGTGAGTCCATGTTTGGGAGATGGTCCACGCCCCTTGTTCGCTCCTTGTGACTCCCATCACAAGGAGGATGTGCACATTTATGACCTAGGTATACTTGTTGCGATGAGTGGCTGAGGTGACGAGGCTGTGTCACTGGTTGTAGGGTACTTGTTGCGATGGGTACCTGGCTGTAGGGCTTGTATATGAATGATGGTATATTCCGCTACTGTTGATATTCATACTTACTGATGAGTTGTGTTTGAGTTATGATTACTGACCCGGTTGTTGTTGTCTTTTGACCTGCGGTGATCCATTGGGGATGGTGAGCAACTGTTTAGCAGGTTTTGTATGATGCTGTCTTCCGGGATGGATGAGATGCCGCTGAGTCTAGCTAACAGTCGTTCTAGCTTCCGCTAAGTTTAGTAGTCGTCTTTTGACATTTTGAGTTGTACCCTTTACAGTTTCAGTTTTGGCTTTCGATGTTGTAATCACTTAAACTTATCATACTTAATAAATGTTGCTTCTTTATGGTCCATTTGATATACTTACCTCGGGCAACCGAGATGGTAGCGCCTTTATATGCTAGGGTGGTCCTTGGTAAGGCGCCTAGGTATATGGGGGTGTTACAAAGTGGTATCAAAGCGACGATTTTGGAACCTGAACCAATGAATAAAATGAACTTAGGGTATCTAATTAAAATGAACCCGGGTAGAAATTGTTTGGAGCTACCGCAAAGGTTTGGGAGACGTCCTAAAACCTCAAATTGCCTTTATAATTTCGAGCTGGTAACTACGGGGTGTGTCTTGGGGATCGATATATGTATGTGTGCGCTCTTATATATATTTATATATGTGCATGAATGGCATGGTTGTTTGCGTATTTGAATTGGAAGTGTTTTGATGTGGGTTGGATGAATACAGTGTGAAGTATATGATGTGTTGGTTTTTGTGTTTAGTTTTTGACACTTTTGGTACATAGCAACATGTGAATAGGTTGCTTGGTTGCGTATATACATAGAGTAAAGTGGTGATTTTGTTGGAGTAATATGGTTGACATGAGTAAGTGGAGAAAAGATGTGAATAGTATCAAAATATGAGATGTTGGTTGGAATTTATATTGACAAGATGCGATGTGTATTCTTAGTGGGTAAACATGAGAATGTATTGGTAACGGTGATGAAGAAAGACGTCTTTTGTCAAGCGTATTGAATGTTGTATTTGATTTGCATATTAGTATGATAAAAGATAATCTATTATACTAGTTTTAGATGTATTGAATTGTTATTGTTTGCTTTCGTAATGTTTAAGTTGTTTTGCTAAGAAAATTTGATTTGTACGAGGTTAGATTACGGAAGGGTTGTCTTTAAATGGTCATAAGTAGAGTTCTAGGAATGATGCTAATGTGATTCCGAGTCGAGGTGATAGCTTGATCTCTTAAGATTCTAACGATAGGTCACACGCCCAAAATGACCAAGAAACGGGTGAGATATGACCGTTTTACGAAAACTGGACGCTGCTGAGAATTGACTCGGTCGAGTGTTACTGTTGCTCGACCGAGTTGACCTTACTCGGCCGAGTTACACTGTTACTTGACCGAGTTCAGGTGTTTTTAGTTTACAGTAGCTTCTGGAGGTAACCACTCGGCCGAGTAGAATGGGTACTCGACCGAATTGGCCTTACTCGACCGAATAGTCTTAGTATTCGATCGAGTGATCTCTGTTATGGGCCTACGCCTACCTTTTGACCTATTTGGATGTCAAATTGACTTTACTAGCGTTTTTTTTTTGTTTCTTAATGTGTTGTCTTATGGGTGTATATGTTTTATTACATGTGTTAGACGGACCTTATAATGCAGAAAGTGCCACTTTGTGATTGGTATGATTGTGAGACAGGGAGCCCATTCTATGAGCTATGGTGAGTGAAGTAGTCGTTGGCTTAAGCAGTGTTGTGATAATCATATACGGTTGAGTGATGATGGTGTTGGGTTCGTATACCCACTTATTAGACTTCTCTAATAATGATCTAATTAATATTTTAACTTAGTCATGAAAGATCTAGTGCATACATAACAAAAATAAGGTAGAGAAGGAAGAAACAACTTTCTTACATTGTGAAATGGTTCGAAATTTTGGGCACAAGTAAGGACACCTTCCGTAACTTGTTCTTGAGCTATGAAACAAATGGATGATCTTCCTAAGCACCAAGTCCTCAAAGTAAAAGACCTCTTCTTAGTTGCACCCAAGACTCTTGCCCAAAACACTAGCACAAATACTAACTAGATATAGTGTACTAGTAACCTTAAATAT
This sequence comes from Silene uniflora, assembly GCA_018983105.1. NCBI lineage: Eukaryota > Viridiplantae > Streptophyta > Magnoliopsida > Caryophyllales > Caryophyllaceae > Silene > Silene uniflora. The sequence goes on along the minus strand of JAGPOY010000263.1, from coordinate 13,405 downwards.
TTTAATCTAATATCAATATTATTACTACACTAGTAAGTTTGAGATTATATTAGATTTTTGAACAAATTAAGCATAAACTATTTTATGAGTTGGTTTTGTATATGTGAGATATGCCATTATAAATAAGAAAAACTTCTTATTATAGTAAGGGAAGGGGGGATAGGACCGGTTTCTTGGGAGCTCAAGGAAAAATGAGCATGCTTTTTTACTTTTTGCCTTATGAAAGCAATAGGTAGGGTCTAGGTGTTTAGGGCAAATGATTATGTTTTTTTATTAACAAGAACAACTATCATTACCCTTAAAACACCTCCCAAAACCATCCCCATGGATAAAATAGACATCCATTTTACACTTTGTATTTTGTCAATTGTAAAATGTGTAACATATGGCACATAACACATTATTAGTCATATGTATGCATATTTAACAAATTAAATATAATTGCACAATAAATAAATTACATTTAACAATCTGACTATTAGTTCACAATTATATATATGTGTGTAAACTGGGTCATTTTAAATTTAGTTAATATAATCTACAATATTTTGTAATTATAACTAACTATTTATTATTATCTCAGATGTTTCGTAAACATTAATTTATTTTAGTAATATAATATATTAATTACTAAATTGAATCTTATTAAATCACATTACAATAAGATATAACATTCTCACTGATAAATCAAATTTGTTCAATTTAAGGATTTAATTAATCTGTATCGATATACAATTAATTAACTTTACCGTTTGGGAATCGTCCTATAGGTGTGGCCTAAAGGGATCAACTGAACACCACCGTCAAACGACAGTAACGTCAAACTCTATCCGGCCAATCGTTACCGATTAATGTTGATCAGTTGATTATATAATTGAATCATCCCTTGCGTATTCTTATCATGAGATTTAAACATGTGATCGCACTATTGTTGAGAACACTTACTCCAACAATCTCTCACTTGTCCGAGACAAGTGTGCGTCACCAATCTCTCAATGCAAGGTGTCTTGGAGGTCGTACTTGCATTTGATCATATCTAGAGTGGTTTTCTCTATCTGGAGAGTAACTGTCTAACCGGAATCATCTACCGTAGATACATTCCGAGCGTGGCCACGCATTTTCAATTCACTACTCCTCGAGTGGCCTTAATTTTAAATAACCCTGAAAAGCGGTGGACAATTCCTATCGCATTGCTCCCCTCGATTAGCCACAGCTCATCATGACCCAAAAGATGCCCATTTGACCTCAGTTACGAAAGTTGTAGAGCAAAAATCAAAGTCACTTAGAAACGAACTGTACGGCCTTGGGCGAAAAGTCTTTAGTCTAAGAATCGACTCAAAAGAATACTATAGTAGCTCTCGCCACGACCAGGCTATATAAAATTGTCAGAACTCTATAATTGATCACTGCCCGACAAAGTGTCCCATACAGTCTGCCTATGTGATCGACTAGTTATCCCATATGACCCTATGGCACTTGAACTTGCCATAAATCGCATCACACTCTAGTTACTTCGAGACGTCACCTCCTATAAGTAAGTAGGGGCCAATACTAAGTTAATCCAGTTCACTTTAATAGGGTTCAACATTGTCCCAACAACCTATTTGGATATAACAAAGTAATAGAAGAGTTTTAATATAAAACTCAAACGATAGATGCGATTATCATATATGAATAATCAATACAATATTATTACTTTATATCTTATAATCTAAATATAATCTTGTATATAGTTGTACATCTCAATTCAATTGAAATGGTATGACTTATCATGTTAAGCCTATGAGGAGGCCTTGGTTAGTAAGTTTCAGCAATACTTTGCACTTTCCCTAACCTTACTACATACGGAGTACTTGTTTCCCTTTGTTATGTATAATCTTGCATTATAAAAACTTTCTGAGTACGTGTCAAGATCCAATCTGGACATAGGCTCTCTTGCCTTAGAATAGCTCCCACTGTCCTCACGGTGTGTGGGACTCATTCCTCTAGCATATCTCATTGTTTCAAGTGTACTCAATTTCTGTTGTATGTATGTCTCATCGTTCTATTGCCTAGAATAATTCTAGCAGATCTACTCCTTAAATAACATAGCCACAATGGTTCTTTAACCATCCTTAGCTTATGTGTTTTGAATATGGTTTTTTTTGAAACATTACGCAATCTCAACTGTCAATTGTGTAACACCTTACACAAATTAGTGAATTGCATCAAAAACACTTAGCTTTATATCCTTAGTGCTTTCTCGAGTACTAAAGGATCAAAAATACATAGCTTTATGTGGCTACTGGCTGACTATCACTTAAATTCGATTTGAAACAATTCATCATACTCAAAGTATACAAAGAGTCACGGACGGTAATACATCATCGCGTATTTAATTGATCCAGCAGCGGAAGCAAAATGGAATCAATCAAACATTTTCAACTCGTTTGAACTAGTCAGGAATCTTATCAACATAAGACTTATGATTTTACGCTAATATCATGTAGATTTATCTCCATAAACCTGGATACTTAAGATGTATTATATTTCTCCTAAGTCTTAAATCATTCCCAATGATCAATATGTCATCCACATATAGGACTAATTAAAATCACCGTTACTCCCACTAAACTTCATGTATAAACACAACTCCTCGACACATCGAGAAAGGTTCTATAACATGATCAAATCATTGGCTCCAACTCTTTGATACCCCACTTAAGACTACCTCTTAAGTTGCATATTTTTTTAGGATTGTTAGGATCTACAAAACTCTGTAAAATGTATCAAATACACTTCTTCTTTTAGAATCCAATTCAAGAAGGCAGTTTTATATCCATTTTACAAATTTCATCATAATAGAATGCAATCGCTAAGAGGATCCGAATAGACCTAAGCCTTGCAACTAGTGCAAACTCTTTGACACCAATCAAGCTTGGAAAATATTTGCAATATTTTTATATTCTTCCAAGTCAATTACACTAAAGAGATTAACTTCTTCAAGTAAATTCCACAATTGCACTTGGAATTTATTTCGGATTTTATGGCTCCAAGCCATTGTGTCGAGTTGTAATTTAACACAACCTTTTTATAAGTTATAGGTTCTTTACATTCTAAAAGTAACACGAATTCATCATCTTCAACAAAAGATGAGTTCAACCTGACCTCCTAGGTTCCGAAGAAACAACGTCTGATTGTAGCCAAGAAGAATTATTTTCTTGCGACATATAATCCGTTGGTGGCTCTTGAACATTTTCTCCCACTCTGTCTTCTAGAAATAACCTCTTATTCTAGAAAGACAGTATCACGAGCCACAAACCCTTTGTTCTCGTGACCTTTTTAGGATAAATGAGTACTTGTTTCTTTTGGAAAACTTACAAGCATGGTACTCTACCTCTTCATATCTCATATGAACTGTATTTGACTATTCAAGTGAGTTTTGATTTAATGGGAAAAAGAAATAGCAGACAAAATGATAAAATCCCAAAATAAAATCAAGTAGCTCAAAGTAACTTGATAAAGTCCAAACCATATCGAAGAGGGTTTGATTTCTTCTTCTAACCACACTTTATCCCATAATGTGTGTTAGGAGAGATTGACTTGTGATACTATATCACACTTCCTTGGTGTATATCAAAGTCATCACTTAGATATTCCCATCATGACTGAATCATGAGTCTTTGATCTTATAATCTCTTGGTTTTTCTACTTCACTTTGAAACTCTTTGACTTGTTCAAAGATTTCTCTTTACACCTCATTAAGTGAACACATCAGTATCAACCAAATCGTTGGTAAAAGAGAAGAAGTAATCATAACCTTCTCTGGATCAATGATTTACATGCTCGATCTCCTTTTCAACAAAAGAGCACGGGACATCCTGCTTTGAATACAAGATACGCACATACCATAAGATTAAAATCCTAATGATTCCAAGAGTACTAGTTAACTCTAGTGTTTTAATGCGTGTATCATTCCAGAATTAAGATTTGATCCAGGTCACCAAATTTGAGCCTTTCATAAACTATATGATATATCATTCTAGTTTGGTTTAGAATATAATTACCTTTGATTTATATGTCCTAGCCATAGACCAAATCGTGGTATCTAAGGATACAACACTTGTAATCACAAAAATAAAACCCCTTTTGTATCTTAACACAAAACTTAAAATTATATTCTTATTTAGAGTTTGTGTACATAATAATCCTAATTAAGGTACAACTCTAAACCTAAAAACTAGATTGAGTACACAATGATATTTACATGTCTCTTAATGACAAATACTCTAGTTTCATCTCTTTTGTGTAGGTCGATATTATTTAATGCTAGTCGTCATATTATAATCATCCCATGTATCGAATACAATGATGAGAACCACCACCGGTATCAAATATTGACGAAGTGGTACTAGCAAAATTAATGTCAATCAAATAGATATTTAAAGAAGAAAGTCCTTTTAGGTGTCGCACAACTAACTTGTTTATTCTCCAATAATTTGGGGTAGTTTCCATTCTAGTGTCCAACACCTTTAAAATAGAAACATTATCGGTCGAGATTGATATCTTGCTTAGGTTTAGCATTGTTATTCTCAATAACTTTACTTTTACCTTTGTCTTGTACCAATACCATCCAAATTTTCCTTCTTGAACCTCGTCATATTCTTAACAATTAAGAGAATGCTCCCACTTACTTCCATGAATCTTTGCTTAGACAAGCAAAATTGAATCTCATGAAGACTACTCTTCAAATTATTCGTAGTTTACTCTAAAATAGGGTAAAAACTTTCATTGAAGTGATTGCGGCATTTGGTCAATTATGATTTCTAACAAATCTAATTACCAAACCGATCTAGCGTTTTCAAGTACTTAAGCAATTTAAGCACATGAGAAACTATACGTGAGCCATATGAATGAAGGATCATTTGTTGTAAGTAGATATCCTTTCCAGGGATCAAAAAAACCTTTTTGACCATGAATGACCTCTATCTATACTTTTTACAAGAGATCCTTACAACGGTCAATACAAGGATTAGAAGGAAAAAGCAATTTTGTCATTAGCTACGGTGGTTTAACGGAGACTTGCGGTTAAAATCGAAATGATATCGTATATGAATAGAAGCAAAGACATAGAACATTATTAAAACAACGAAATAGTGGGAAAACTAACATTTATCGTTATACTTGAAAATATTTCGACAAGTAAAGCATTTATATAATGACCTCCACCTAGGGCTGAGCAAAAAAGTCCGAACCGTATTTTTAAACCGAAACCGAACCGAAAACCGAATTATGGAGTCCGAATATTCGGTTTTTTTTCCGGTGCGGTAACCGAACCGGATTTTTTACAATAAAACGGAGCGGATTCGGTTGTTGAAAATTAAAAACCGGGGTCCGGTTTTTAAACCGGTTTCTTTTTTAGAAACAAAAAAATAAAAAATAATGTAAATTCGAAACCGGACACCGGTTTTTAAACCGGTAACCTAATTTTTTTTTATGTGTTTCTATGCATTTAATTGTGCATTTTTCTTGAAACCGGTTATGAAAACCGGAGCGGGTAAACCGGTTTGCGGATCCGGTTTTAAATTTCAGAAAAAACCGGTTATCCGGATTAATCCGGAGCGGATTCGGTTTAGGAAAAAATCCAATTTTTAAAACCGGTTACCGAACCGGTTTGCAAAACCGGAGCGGATAACCGGTTTTGCTCAACCCTACCTCCACCCAATTATATAAATGATTCCGAGACCCAAAATTCATATTAACTTGGATGTGAGCCAACGGGCCCTCTACACCTTTATTAATATAACTTGGGGGGTTAACCCTTTTAACCGATTCTACAATTAGAATTCTCGGTTGATGAATTTACGTTAAGTTCATCTTTAGCCCGAACCTGTTGCGGCTACGGTCGCAAATACCTTCATTGAGATCGACCAAATTTCGAAGTATAATAACTATTTATTACCCCACTTACCCAACGTCAATTGAAACTACCCCGAAAAATCGTATTGTACCCTTATGAAATTGAGATTCATGGATTCCTACTATTTGGTAAGGTTAAGTCTCAATCTTTTAGGAGTGAAGGTCTTGTCAATTTATTATCTATCAATTCTAAGTGAACTAAAATAGTAATCTATTGATAACTATAATTGACACGGTCAAAGACTTGATATGATATGCATGTGTTGTTATAGCAATTTGGGAATGCATGCAACATATTAAAAGAAAAAAGCAAAGCAAATAATAAATTCCTAGTATGGCCTTCCTAAAATAGAAAATCAAATAATCTATTACGAAATCGGAAACCAACTCCTTTGGTTCCTTGAACTTCATGTGAGTCGCCTCCCAAGGAAACACCGTCTTGATCGGAACGCCTTTCCGATTGGCACCATCTTTAGGACTCGCCGGAATTACAAATTAATAATAAAATACATGGCTAATCTAATTATACATTTGTAATAAAATTTAAATCTATTAAATTATAAAACGGTGATGCGAGATTGATGCGTGCATTTTATATAGACTTTATGGTCCATCTTAGCACGCATTTCTATGTCATTTAGCTGATATTAAGTCACTTTATACCCCAAATATGCTACTTTGTACTTCTATTGCTATTTTGCAGGAATATGATGATAAGTAGCGGAAATCGAGCCAAAACCATCCCAAGCATGCACATTTAGGAGATGGAGGAGTCGGAGCTGATTACTCGAGCATTGGGAAGCGTGAAACCTTCCCATAATCAAGTCAAAAGGCCAAGATAGGAGTCAACGAGAGCTGGAAGAGGAAGAAGACCTCGATCGAGCTGTCCTGTGCTCGATCGAGTGAAGTAATGATGCTGAAGTCCTCGATCGAGAGGAATGGTGGTGCTAAAGGACTCGATCGAGAGGTTATTTACTCGATCGAGTAAGCGTAGAAATAGGAAGTCCTCGATCGAGAGGAACTGTCCTCGATCGAGTGATATGTTTGAATAATAATGATCGATCGAGAGTTTATTATGCTCGATCGAATGGATTTGAGTCGTGGGCTTTAGTCCGTGACGCAATTCGGTGAAATTATGTTTTAAGTTTATTATAAATAGGATGATTAGGTCTCTAATCAGGGACCTCATCATCAACGGGACGGAGGCAGCTCCTGTTCCGCCACTTTGTTCTATTTTTCGGATTTAATTTTGCAATCAATCTTTCCTTTCTAATCGGTATTTTCTTATCTTTGTTAGTTATGTTATTTTATCGTAGCTAATTCCCTTGCTAGGACTTAAGTGACCCATGTTATGCTAGGATAGTAATCGTATTAGGTTGTGCTTATAAGATCTATGATGTTTTGCTGCATACAATTGTTTTAGCCTAATTGAGTCGATGCAGTTAGACTATTGACCATAGTAAGCCTTGATGATCTAGACCGAAAGGTTGGAAAGGGTGAGACTCGTAGCAAACATTAGGGCACGGTAGTGAGGGCGAAAGCTAAGCTATTTGTGTTTTAGGGCAAATTAAGGACCGAAAGGCGACGTTCGTTACCCCTTAGATCATATTTGCATCGACCCGAGACTTAGATTACTTGACTTAATTAACATGGCGAACCGACTGTCCTATTTACTCTCTTTCCCTTGTTCTCCCGTATCTCTCTCTTTATCTTCTTTGTAGTTTAGTAATCAAACCTTTCAACCCCCGAATTTGTGACTGAATTAGCGAACCTTTAACAGATATCTTGCCTCCCTGTGGAGATCGACCCTACTTCCGCTGACTACCTAGTTAGTAGACTTAGGTCTTATTTTTGGTGTGCATCGACACGCATCAGAGATCACATTAAATTACAACCGAATCGATATTCTCATTCATTACGTGCAATACCGATTAAAAACTATGATTATTTAACAACAATAATCCATACTATCGATGGTATTCTCGTAAGACCCCGTCTTATATTTTAACCGACAATAAACCATACTATTCACCCCCCTTCTCATAATAGACTATGACAACCGGTTACTTGTTTAGCTAGTCAACTAACCTCTTAATTGACCATAACTTATAATTCTACTCTTATTAATTTATAATTACCCCTTCATCCCTTCACAGGCTCACTAACCACCCCTTATCCCTCACCCATATCATCACCCCCACAACCACCAACGACATTTACGCCAACTTCACAGCCCATTTACATCTACTTGAGCATCAACAACCCACTACTCCGTAAACTATACCAATTACCACCCATTAGCAGCCTCCATTTTTACCTTTTCCGGTCACCACTAAATGCATCACCATCATCAATATACAACCCTTCCGCTATCGTCTTCAACCATCACACATCTCCATTTTAATTTTTTCCAGTCACTCCTTGGAGCCTTGTTCTTTTCCTAACCAGCGCAAATTTCCCTGCCTCTTTACAACCACCACTCTCGATGGCCGCATTTGGATGTCATTCAGATTTGGTGGTGTGCGATATATATTGGTGTTTAAGTAAGGGTGTGAGTGCGGATTGCGGTGGTTTTGAGGAGGATAAAAGGGTGATGGCGGTCAGCTTAGTGGTTGTAGTGGGGAAGAGTAATTAGATATAGACTTAGCAAACGAGTAAGTAATTAGATATAGTTGTCAAATAAATGGAATTACTGGTTTGTTTAAGAGGGGAAGGGTATTTGATAAGTGCTTTATTTGTATACTTTAACCCCCTATGTTAGCTTTATTTTGCATGTTAATTAGCACTTATCTTAGTGTTTTAAGCTAACATTTGTACTTTTAGTGTTTCTTGTAGATTTAACATGTTTTGTAGGAGCAAGTAGCTTTTTGAGCTAAAATTACTACAAGCTACTACACTAGGAGTACAAAGCTAAGTGGAGCATAAGAAATGGACCAAGAAGGGAGCATTGGCATTAATAATGTAGATGGACCAACAATTACAACATTTAATTACAAATGTTGAGTCAATGTCATATTATAATTGTCAAAGTCAAGTGTGGAAATATTGGATGCCAAATGTGAGATAATGCTAGAGTCAAGAGCTTTAATCGGACGCTTAAACACGCATTTATCGCTAACATTGGATACTCTAAGCAATTAAGAGGAGAATTAAGGAGACCGGGCTAGAAAGCCACGATCCCGATCGGGACGGCCATACTCTAGACGGCTAGTGCTTGTTCCTCCTTTGTATATGTTTCACTTCCTATCCACTATAAATAGGAAGGTGCATACGACCTATTTGACACACTTCCACACTTAGAAACTCTCTTATAATTCTTGTAATTCTCTAGTTTAATCTTTCCTTTAGTTTAATCTTTCTCAAGTTATAATAAAAAGATCTCTCACAAAGTTCTTACAATTGTTCTTGGGTTAAGTTCTTGGTTACTATTTACAAGTCTTTGTTCTACATTTCGGTAATTCATTTCTTAGTTTATCATTGCTCTTATTTCGTTATTTCAATACTAGTAATTTACATTAGTTTATTTACCATTTCATTGTTCAAGTTATTTACATACTAGTATTCATTAGTCATTTCTTATATCACTTCTATTACCAATCTCTTAGACAAATATCAATCTACTTTAATCATGTTTAATTTATCATTTGTCATTTGTTTACATTTCGTTATGAGTGAGTAGTTTCATTTGTCTAAGGGGTTGGAAAACCATGCTATAAAATGTAATGTAATTTATCAACATTGAGTTACAATAATTCTAACCTTTTGCTTATAACATATGCTCAATTTATATTTGCATAATCTTTGTTTAATGGCCATAATCATAGATTAAATTTGTTAATTCATTTCTATAAGTTGTGAAACATGGATTTAAGTTAGACTTTGCATATGTTAGTGGGGTGGTGACTTAGTGCGAGAGCTTCTATGACCCGTTCCATGGTGATTAACACTAATATCGAGAGATGGGTGTTTAGCCTAAGCAATTGTGTTTTTATTATCTATTCTTGGTGTTGACATATTTTCTTACATATAAATGCATGTGTGGACCAATTCCCTTAGACTTCTTTAATTATATAGTTATATCTTAGACTATACAAACCAATCAACAAACCAACTCGTTACTCGACCTAGATAGAAAATCACCATAGCAATTCATATATGATTACCTTTTTCCTTGTGGATTCGACCCCTTATTACTACATTAATTTGTTGTGCCTAGGGTATTTTTGTTAGATGTGCGATAGCCTATCAAATTTTGGCGCCGTTGCCGGGGAAAAACGGTTTTATTGTATTGTGAATTGTGTTTTTCTATCTTGTTTTTATTTTGTCTTAAGGAACACTTGTTCCTTAGGACCGTTCTTACAATTTCCTTGATGTTGTTGTCATATGCCCAGGTCCACACGTATTGGAGAATTGCTACCGCTTGATTTCGAACCCGAAAGGATCTTAAGGAGGGGACAACGATTTTGGAAGGAAATTCACGGGGCTACCTCGCAAGAACAACTTGAAAGTGGTCGAAAGTCATTTGAAGAGGATCTTCAAATGTTTGACGAGGAAGAGGTCTCTAGTTCAAAGAAAGTGGTCAAGCTATCCGATCATTCCGAGCCCACCGCGGCTATGCTTCCCAAGGGTATCACTACTACCCAAATCGAGGTTGCCAACTTCGAGATCAAGCCCTCTTTCATAAGCCTTGTGGAGCGCAAACAATTTGGAGGTACTCCCTTAGAGGATCCCGATTTACATGTGACTAATTTTTGTGATTATTGTTCTATGATTAGGCAAACTGGAGTCACACAAGAGCAAATTCGAGAGATTCTCTTCCCTTTTTCGCTTAGGGACAAGGCAAAGTTATGGATCAATGGTCTTGATCGTGTAGCTATGGGGATCACAAATTTGCAAACATTGGCTCTAGCATTTTACAAGAAGTACTTCCCTCCGGAGAAGACTCAACAATTGAGGAGCCAAATTACTAGCTTCCGCCAAACGGGGCTAGAAAGCTTGCATGAAGCTTGGGAGAGGTATAAGGAGCTTCAAAGACAATGCCCACATCATGGGTTGGATCCATGGTTTCTAGCAATCACCTTCTACAATGGTTGCAATGGTGAGACTCGTCGCATTCTCGACTCCGCCAACAATGGAAGGTTTGATCAAATCGACACCGATGTAGCTCATGCAACAATCGAGGCTATGGCTATTCATGATGCCTAATACATCAACTCAAGGAGTGTTCCACTCAAAGGTACGAATGATTCTTCTTCTAACGCTCTTTTGTTGGCTAAGGTTGCAATGTTGGAGCAAAAGTTGGAGTTACAACAAATCAATGCCATGTCCACAACTTCTCAAGTGCCTATTTGTGATGGATGTGGAGTTCAAGGGCATAATGCCGCTACATGCCAAGCCAACTTTGATGAGGTATATGCGTTCCAATCTTTTAAGCAAAGTACTTACCCACCGGGAACCTTTTCCAACACATACAATGCCAACACAAAGTACCACTCATTTTTGTCCTACAAGAATAACAATGTGTTGAACCCTCCACCCACCAACAATAATTTTGTGCCCCAACAACAAAATGTCTATGTGCCGCCACACAAAGTCCAACCCCAACCGGGTTTTAAATTGCAACAAAGACAACCACCCCAACAAAACCCACAACCACCACAAGGGGACCAAGGGACTAGCAAACTTGAGGCTATGGTAATCCTTATGGCCAAAGCTTAAGTTGATTTGATGGGTAGGATCGAAAAGAGTGAACAAGCTCACAAGCCGCAATGAAAATGCTTGAAAACCAAATTGCCCAACTAGCCACTTTGAGTGCCCAAAGGAAGACGGGTCAATTACCTCCTCAAGGTAATCCTTCGTATGAGACCGTCAATGCCATTTTTCTAAGAAGTGGTACGGAGTATGATGGGCCATCTAAGCCCCAAAATGATGAAGTGATCGTGGGGGATGGAGTGGCTATGGAAGAGGTTGAGAAGGACATCCCAAGGGTGGACAAGGTCCCGAAGAAAGTAGTCGTTGATCCCGTTATTGTCAATGCTAAGGAAGTGGAAGATACCCCTCCAAAGAAAAGGCTAGAAGGAAAGGTTTCGGAGAAGATTCAAGTGCCATTTCCGCAAAGGTTAGCTAGTGCTCACAAGGAGGCCCAATTTGGTAAGTTTATGGAGGTTGTCAAAAACCTTGAGGTAACTATCCCTTTCACCGAACTCATTACTCAAATCCCGTCTTCCACTAAGTTCATGAGAGAAATTTTAACTAGGAAGAGGTCTTTAAATGATAAAGAGACAATAGCATTCACTTCTTCGTGTGATGCTTTGACGTTAAATGAGTTACCCCCTAAGTTAAAAGATCCGGGTAGTTTCTCTATCCCTTGCTCCATAGGTACCTATTAAATTGACAATGCCTTATGTGACTTATGTGCTAGTGTGAGTGTTATGCCCTTTTCAATTTTTGATAGGCTTAACATGGGAGTCTTAAAGAGTACTAGTGTGTCATTACAAATGGCGGACCATTCTATAAAACGCCCTTTGAGAGTTTTGGAGGATGTGCCCGTAAAAATTGGCAAATTTTTCATCCCGGTTGATTTTATTGTACTTGACATGGCAGAAGATGCCGATATCCCAATCATTTTGGGAAGACCCTTTCTACATACCGCAGGAGCGGTGATAGATGTCAAGAACGATACCATCACCTTGGATATATGTGACAATAAAATCACATATACTAGTAGTGTTATAGAGAGTCCTATTTTTGATGAGTCTTGCTATTCTATTAACATTTTTGATGTTTTGGAAGTTGTTATAAAGGACTCTATTCCTAGGACTTGGCCTCAAGGTCAAATGCAAGAACTATTACCATCTGCCAATGATGACGGAATTGGAGGCGACACCTTGGAGGGTGTGTTGAGTGAAGAGAAGTTACCATTGAAGGTCTATAATGAGAATGTTGTGGTTGGCATAGTGGAAGAGGTGTACATGACCCCTCAAGTGAAGTAAACTCCCATCGTATCCTTTTCGTCGTGCGGGACGTTAAACCAGCGCTTCTCGGGAGGCAACCCGAGCTTTATTTATTTTTGTTTTTCAATTTTTGCATTTTAATGTTTTATTAGTCATATTTCTAACCAAGATAACAATTTTAGTTGTGTTTGTAGGCATTAGGAAACAAGATGGAGTACTATTGCTGCTGAAATGTCGTCCCAAGTCACTGTTCCCGATCGGGGACGTACCATTCTTAATTGAGTGTTAATTTGCAAACACGGAACAAAAGTCTAAGAGCCTGGAACTGGTCAATTCCGATCGGGACGGCCTGAACCCAATCGGGACGGCCGAATTCTACGCCCCTGCTCTTTTTCTTGGGTCTTGAACGGTAACCTCCCTTGCTTATGCTAGCTTGGGGGAGGCTAGCTTGGTTAGTATGCTTTTTCTTTGCACTTTAGGATAGATTTCTCGCAACCCATTAGACGTCGCCTCTTGTCCTTATGTTTTGAGGCATTGTTTTAGTTTTGATACTA
>JAGPOY010000262.1:0-26938 GCA_018983105.1 Silene uniflora | reverse complement strand
CACCACGCTGCCATATTAATATTGAATATGGTATGTTGTACTCTCCATTATTTGCTCAAATGACACATAATGACATAATATGTAAATATTTTCTACTTTAAGTATGTAAATTGTGCTGAAAGAAAGTAAGTTGGGACTTGGGAGTATTACTATGACGCATGGCATGCATGGGTGTCCAAGTCCAATAAGTTAGGCCATGTGTTGTGGAAATCATTTCACACGAAGAATAATTTTGTGGACTGCCATGGGACCCGAAGAACAATTTCGTGGACTGCCATGGTACCCCAAGTGGAATTTTGTGGTACCATGGTACCCGAAGTGGAATTTCGTGGGATTTATGGCGCCACAAGGGGGTTCTTCGTGGTACCATGGTACCCGAAATTCCACTTGGGGTACTCGAATAACCGTCTTTAATGCCCTTTTTTTCTCTTTTTTTTTTTTCAATTATTTAAGTCTTATAGTCGAAGTTGTTTAAATTCTATTTTTCATTTGTTTATTGCAAACGGGCAATCGAAATTGATGTTAATTGTTGTTAGTTTTTTTTTGTTTGGTTATTTTGAAGAATTTGAGAGAAATTTTTTTAGAGAGATAATGTGTTGTAATTGAGCAAGGGCATTCTCGTCTTTTGTTACTAAAACGTCGACGATAAAAATCAGCTCTCTTAGAAGATGAGAAAAAGTGTGCACACATTTGACTGGATCATCTGCGTGGCTTGACCGTTAACCATGCAACATAGTTACATACCCACAGTCTTGACTCATCTGTTGACAAAGATGAGTGGCATATTAATCCGATGTATCAACATCAACTTTCAAGTATAACACTTCGCAATTTGTACTTCTAGACCATTTGGGCATTATATATTGCCTTGCTTTTTAACATGATCGTCATACCCTTTTTTTGTCGGATTCATTTGTTTGACAACAAAACTATACTAGAACAGCTGAATAGAATAGTTAAGTGAGTTTGGTGTAATAGCTGATCACCTCATCTCTTAATTATGTGGTCAATCATGATCGGTCCCTGTCAAAGGAAATAGATCGAGCAAACTTCTAGTAAAAGACTTACTCATTACTATCGATAATAAACATTCCCTATTTACAACAACTAATTGTTTAACTACACTAGAATCTACTCAGTAAGTTAATCAAAAGAGGTACTTAGCTTAGGAGCATGCAGAAAGGATACAAGCTACGGAGTATAAGACTTTGTGGGGGTAAAAATGTAAAATACATGATTAAATTATAGTATAATAAAACGTATGTAAAACTATTACAATTACGGCAGCGACCGTGGCAACAAAGTAGGGCGGTGGCACCTTGTCTATCTAGGTCACAAAAGTTGGCGGCGAACGCATTTTATTATAACGCCCACTATTTTCCTACTGTATTATATTCCGTCTCAATTTTGGTTCTTTACACTCGAGGTCTTATTCTTGTTTGTCGACAGCCGACATTTTATGCTCGCTTCAGTTTCGTATTCTAAAGTTTTGTTTAAGATGGAGTATCGTCTCAAATCTTAAAACGAGTCAAATCAAATACTATCATATGGTGATAATAAAGACAATCTTTTTGGCATTTTTTAGGCAGCTTGTCATGTAATTTGGCACGTATTTCATCCGTATTAAACTTAAGACGAATAATACTTGTCTTAAAGTATCTGTTACTCCATATTTAATTATTACAACATTTCAGTTATAAAATGAACAGTATTAACAAATGAGTATGTCAGAGTAAGAAATAAATTATGATTATTTACATCTTGAATCATTTTTCTTCATAGTAACTCGTACTCGAAAATGATGCAATTTTATATAACCATAATGGAACGTCAAAAATAACTTCTCAACTTGATCGGAAATGTATTAAGCTAAAATGAGTCGATGAACAAAAATAATGATCTAAAGCTAGCAATTCAACAAATCAACCGAAAAACAAATCATATGATAAAATCGGTCCATAACCCAGCTCATGTCATATGTTTCAACTTTAACCCAAATGAAACAATAAGGTCGAACTACTGAACCGACATCCGTTATTTGGTCCAACACCAAATACCGATTGCCTAATTCGACATTTGCCTCCTTAGTTTCAGGCTTTGGGGCTTATCTTTCAGCTGGGATTTTGAGTGTCAACCCAACCTCATTATCCTCTGTCCCAGCTAGAGATGGAAATGGATCGGGTTTCTGTCGGATTCAATACAATCCAGACGCGTGTCACACATATTGGACGCAAAGACGGCCCATTTTCAACGACTCCATTAATTTGTCTTCCAACTGCTAAGGACTCGCTTGACAAAGAAAACATATATGTGTGGACTCGACAAATGGTACTTGATTCGTGTAAAATACGAATAACAAGGGTGAATGGAGACGAACATGCTATTTTAATCCAGATTGTAAGGGTATAAACTATAAAGGACCATTCCGTATCCAAAATATTACCAAATTCAGACAGACCAAATAAGTAATTACCCAAACCTAACCGGTGCGAGAAAAAAAAAATGGCGCAATTTCGGCCCAGAGGAAGAGAAAGGGCAATCAAATTACCTCATCAAAAAAAAATGACCCAACAACCTTATCCTAAACAAGAAGGCAGCAAACCTTTGCATCACACAAAACCATGGACTGAGAGACTTGAAAGCTGAATATGACTGAAAACTGAAACATAAAGCTTCTCTACAGCCATGGCAGCATTAAGTTGTCACCTTCAATTCTCGAACCGTTACGCTACATTGCGACCTACCATCTCTTGCTCAATGCAGCAGCCTTCTCAGAGTAACATCAAGGTATTGCTTGATAAATGTTTCCAACTTCCTTTTTCGACATATACAAGTTTTCCTTACGCGTAACTTTGCTCGGCTTGCTTGGTTAACACTTTGCAGTAGAAGCATTTGACCTGACTCGTCCGGCCTGCAAACAAGATAATGCATCTTTAAAATATATGTAGGCTCGTCCCACTAGACTGTCTCAAACCTGCTTGTCCACGGGCAATAAAATTCATGTTAGACCCAGCCAGCGTCTGGTCCTAGACTCCTATCCCACTTTTGATCACCTCAAGTTCGCAGGTAATCGTAAATGGGGCAGCTAAAGAGATAGGAAGGGCAGCAGTGGTTGCAGTCACTAGAGCCAGGGGAATGGAGATGGTTGGTGCAGTTGATAACTATTTTGTTGGAGAAGACATTGGAAAGGTAAGTCATTTCAAGCGATCACGATTCTAGACTACAACTATAATTTGCCATCCATGTCAGACAATAAGCCCTGTTGCTCAATATCAGCCTCACATAAGATATGATGTGCAAGTGGTTTAAACACTTCTGAAAATCTCCGCAGGTATGCGATATGGAAGAACCGCTGGAAATACCCATAATGAATGATCTTACAATGGTTCTGGGTTCTATTTCACAGGTAATATCGCAGGTCAATGCATACTGTAACTGCTCTTGGTTCTCCAATCTGACCATCTATTACAAAATGGCTTGCAGCTAAGAGAAACTGTTGTTGTGGTCGATTTCACTGACCCTTCAACTGTGTACGATAACGTGAAACAAGCAACAGCATTTGGCATGAGAAGTGTTGTTTACGTGCCACGTATCCAGCTGGATACGGTCGCAGCATTAAACACTTTCTGTGATAAGGCCAGTATGGTAAGCACAGGAAGAGATCATAATTACATGGGGAGAGGGACAGGAAAAGGGAATTTAGGACTAGACTTTCTAAGCTTGATATCTGTCACTCCAATTTTACATATGCTGTTGCCTACCTTGTCTGGCATTCGACACTTAGATGACATGGGTATGACATATGGAACATTTCATTTTAAACTAAAAAATACACGGGGGATTACATCAAAGATTCGAAGTAGCCCAGATAGACATACCGGAAACTTTTAACACAGTCTATGTAACATAGCTTGATATTGTGAAACAGGGCTGTCTGATAGCGCCAACACTGTCAATAGGTTCCATACTTCTTCAACAGGCAGCAATCACAGCCTCATATCACTACAACAATGTCGAGATTGTTGAATCAAGACCAACTGCTAGAGTAAGCTCCTGCCATCATCCTTCATTTAACTTTAAATTTGACACTAGTTTAAGCAACATCTCCATTTTAATACGCGATTTCTGCCAACCATCATTTTACAAGAAAACAGACAAGTCTCAAATCAACATCTACTTGAGAATTGTGATATAGCTTCCGAGTTCAAGAACATCATTAGTTCATTACCCCATTTCCTTTGGAGTAAGTGGATACTAAAATCTTTTTTGGCTACAAGACTACTGTTTAGAGATGGCTTTAGCTACGAGTGCTTGTAAAGTCATTATAACTTCGACCCTAGACCAAGCACTAGTCAAGCCATTTTGATCTCTATTCACACATTTGGGTATCACAATCTGCGGAGTGCGGAAAACTAATAAACAGCTTAATCCAAAGGTGACCTCATATAATAGAGACTCTTATAAACCCTTATTATAAAGCTGTTTGAAATAGTTGATTCACTCTGCAAATTTGACATATCACTTCTCTTCCAACTTCTTTTGCTATATCCATTTTAAACAACCGAGATTTGACTAATGCAACAGCTTGTGAGACCAGACATCTACATTCTACACTACTGCAAGCTCAAATGACCTTTAGTTTACTAGAAGCATAATGGTTTAGAAAAAACGCAAACATTTCATCTAGATGGTGAAAGTATCAATTCACAGAAAGAATCGAAAATGTACCCATGAACAGGAATTCATAACTTGAGGAACAACCAAAGATTATTAATTTACATGGTTCTGTATATTAAATCCAAGAGACAAGCTTAGAAAAATATTAAATCAAAGTAACCTTGTGTAATGTGCTGAAAATTCCATCTTATAGGATCTTCCGTCGCAAGATGCAGTTCAGATAGCCAACAACTTGTCAAATCTTGGCCAGCTCTATAACAAGGAAGATATCTCGACTGATGTTCCGGTAAGAAGAAATAAGATACTAATCATATTTTTGAAATATACATTCGGCAAACAGTTACTGATGAAGAGTTAATTAGTTAAACTACCTAGATTGATGGTTATCTATTATCATGAAGGCTAGAGGTCAAGTCCTCGGAGAAGATGGAGTTCGAGTACACAGTATGGTCCTTCCAGGTCTTGCTTCTAGCACAACAGTTTACTTCTCAGGTCCAGGAGAGGTTTGTATAGTTTTTCTTTCAAAATTAACAATAAAATAAGACCAGGAAATACACTTCTGCCAGATTGCATGCTTAGTAATTCTTGGATGTATTACAACCTAGACAGGTTTTCACACTTAAACATGAGATCACAGATGTGCAGAGCCTTATGCCAGGCTTACTTATGGCCATCAGAAAGGTTGTGCGCCTAAAGGTAACTAATATTTCGAGTTTCATTTTCAATCTTAAAGGACATGTAGGTTAGCTCATATGAGATGCATTGATATGATGAATCGCTCGTAAGCTTTAAAAAAAAAAAAAAAAAATATACGTATTTCGTGTGTATCTTTCTGTGGCTTTAAAAAACCTCCATATATCATGTATTTCGTGTGGATCTTTGGTTATGGGTTATGAAGAAATAAAGGAAATAGGCTCACTAAATTGGCCTATTGGTGTAGTAGTTACCCGATGCAATTTTCATAATTGGTGTCCAAAAACAACCTCATTGTGTTAACATGAGAAGTAAGGCTACACACATTCGACCCCCTTACCCCGCTATTTGCGGGAGCCATTGAGGTAATGTTGTCGTAACATATGGCTCTAACTTCACATTGACGAAAAAAGAAAATCAGGCACTGACTAAGTGACTAACCTTTCTTCATTTACAGAAACTAATTAGCAGCTTTGGGTCATCAAAGAGTTTCGTATGTTTTTAGTTTCAAGAAAGGCTCTAATATTGGACCTCATGAAAGCTTTGCTAAATCCTTTTTCCCTCCCTTTGTTGACAGAGCCTGGTATATGGTTTGGAGAAGTTTTTGTGATGGATTATCTGTTCCTTCGGCCTTCGTTAAAACATCACAAGCAACCCAAAGTTGGCCACTTCTCTGAAGTTTCTCTCATCCCGTCAGAAGTTAAAAGCAAACAGCTAAATTATTGCCAATTCAAAGAAAGGACGAATCATTATCAAGCAACAATTCAGCAAATACGCTGCACGTTAGACTAATCATCAGAGGATACAAAAAGTACCCAACTGTGTATGATAGCAATCTGAGAATATCATTGACAAAGTATATTCACTTTGTATTGCATCCAGAAAATTTTGCTTGGAGGTATGACAGGCTACAGAAGGGAATAATTTTTGAAGCTTGCAGAAATTGGATTCAGAGAGTAGAGTCAATATATCCATGTCAGAGCAGAAGACTCTGCATCTCGACTTAATATTATAGGGAGTAGCTATTTCATTTTTAAGACAAAGCAATCATATCGTAAATTTGTTTCCGAGCAGAATCTTCTGTGTAGACAGACCAAACAAGTCATTCAGGTCGGGTGCAGGCCACATCATTTCGGGTATATGATGCACTCTGGGTTGGGTCATTTTGTGGTTAAGGATTTGGTATGTCAAACAAATTATAGGTTACATGGATGTTCATTTTGAAGCTCGATCCTCAATACCACATAGGAGCCCAGTCAGCCTACTATTACCTTCAAATACTCCGTATAAGCCTTCTATATGCTGGGAATAATTCAAATGTTTCATCTTCTATTCTTCGCAAGGCAATGATCTATCACTACTTGAATAAGGTACAAAAGTCGTCCAATACAATCATCAAGGCCAATAAGAAAACAGACAAACAGTAACGTATTTTAGAATGCAAGAACAAAGAATGTTATTTAAGTGGCAATAGAGAGAATGACACTTTGACTGCCTTTTGCTCGAAAAAGAATGACTATCTTGATGTTTCCATGAAGAGCTATGTTAATTAAAAAATCTATGCCATGATCTCACCTCGAAACTTGTTGGCGATGGCTTTAATCCATGACTGGTCCTTGTCGGCGTAGGCATAGCTAATGTTTGAAGCCACAAGGACGAGCCCATCGACTTCATCAATTCCCTTGGCTGGTGACGTTGAAGCACTGAGCACTGGCTGTATCAGAACAGAGCCTGTCCTGTCAGGAAGAGCTTCTTCCAGCACAGCATCTGTATCAATCCAAGATCCATCAGTTTTTAAGGAAGATAATGTTCAAAAGAAACACCATTGAGAGTACATCCAAGCACGCCCGGCTAGTCATATGTTCCATTAGGGCATTAGGCTCTACAAACAGGGTCCTAGAAGCAGGCTTCCCAAAGTCTTTAGTTTAGTGTTGCTACATTAAAACAAAATTACATTTGTGTCCTGCTTCTTTGAAGTGGATTCATTGTTCTCAACTCTGCATTAATAGGGTTTTTTTCCCTATAATTAAATGCATTTTACATTTACAAATACATTCTTTTTTATTAAAATAAGGATCTCATCTAGACATTTCGAATGTTGCCTCTCAAATTCATTTTACAGCCTTAACCAAGTTATGAATATTTGAAAGTTGAATATGATGAATATTTGTCTCAGAGCAGTGGAGTCACTACAGCGACAACTCCGACAAGTACAGATCAGAAATTTAGAAATGTATCAATTACGAATATTAGTTGGAATTTCCACAAAATGAGATTGAAACGGATTTAAGAATGCCGTTTCCCCATGATTGAGATCTTCAGCGGTCGTTAAAGTAAATTAGTAATGAACAAATGATTAAAAAACAGACGATCATTCACCTGTACTTTGAGGATAATAGAGAGTGCCTGTCACATCAGACAGACCAGATTTCTTTATTTGGCCAATAAACCAGTTAAGAATCTCATCCTTCGACAATTTTTCTGGAAAGTTCCAATAGCCACGTATACAAATCATGTCTTGCAGATATATAAGCTGAAAGTAAGAAAACAAGAATCCGTCACAACATGAAAGCAGTTAGGGGAAAGGCGGTGGAGAGAGGTAGATTCAAATATTAAATAGCACAACTCAGACAGGACTGCTTTTTACTTTCGGTTGGGACTTGGGAGACACCTTAACAATTTGAGCAAATAAATAAAGGACAGCAATTCTTGCAAAAAATAAAAAAATAAAAAAATAAATAAAAAAAATAAAGGACAGCAAAGCAAGGATAAAGGAAGCGCGGATTTAGGTATTACCACTGAGATGGATTTTGTATTGCGCAGTAGAACATACGTTGTCCAGGCGAGGTCCTCTTTGAGGGAATCGGGAACATTTTGTGACATCAGAAAAATTTGTTGAGCTTGTTCAGGTAGTGGTGCTTGCTCCTCAAGTGTTGCTCCCTGTAAAGTAGTCCAGAAGATTCACAGCCGTCACACATACCGGCTTTGCTAGTCTAACAAGAATGGATTGAAACAGTAATGAAAAACATCTAAAATTTTGACATAATTTTTCCCTAATGGCCATTAATCTATATTGTGACCCACCAAAGCTCCCCGTGTCTCAAATCCTCTTATATTTGAAATTTTAACCCTTGTCTCTTTATAAACTGATCCCAATCTCAAATTTTTGGATACCACTGCTAACTAGAAACTCTATTTCCTTCTAATAGTAACTAGCAGCAAGTAGTGAGCAAAGCAGAAAAGGCAAAAGGACAACTCGTGAACGATTGCAAGGCATAATACAAACATGAAGCAAACACCTGCTGTTTGAAAAGTGTTCAAAAGAGCAAAAAGAAAGGGTCGTCTATCAAAAACAATTTAAAAATTTGAACTAATTACATCATAAGAAAACATAAGCTGACTATATTATGTTCCCTCAACAAGCAATGTCTAGTATAATGCTGATTGAAAAGCACATCGAGTTAAGCATCAAAAACAACTATCACTAAGGAAATATTTTGAAATGCTGCTTCAAAACACTTGGTAAAAATCATTGAGCTAAGGTATCGTAGATATGTACAGTAGCATAACATTCTGTAGGCTTTATTATCTGACACAATGCTAACATGACAGTACGTTGGTTTTAGTCTTCCTAACCATGTCGTCAGTGCATACTCCTCAAACATTTAATGGCAGCAAGACCAGACAGACATCTTCCAATATTGCATTGAAAACTGCATTTTCGGACTAAGGCTTTGTTCTTGTTGTTGTACTTATACACTACATTCAGTTGGACCATTAGTTCATTCGTCGCTGTTGTTATTGACCTCTACTGCACCTCAGACATAAAAGACTTTTTAAATAAGTCATTCACATAATTGTCCACAATGTATAATCTATAATCTATAAAGTTAGAAGCACGGACATTGTATCTTGATTCATAAATAGAAAAAGTCCACGCCTTTAAGATTGATGCAACAATTTCAAATCAAAATTCCTTAGATGACACCATTGGGATCCTTGCCTCCTTGTCTAAATTGTAACGCCCTCACGGCAAACTTTCTCAATCATTCACTAAATTCAATGCTCAATAGCCATAACTTAGTAACACAGATAAAAAAATCATTCAACCGTACTTTAATCACCTAAAAACACCAACTTTCGAAGCAAAAGTACCTTAAGAAATCTTCCCACATAAGGAAGTGTGACGGAGAATGCAGCCAAAGAAAGTCCCAAAGCTTCCGAAACCTACCCAATAACTCAAACTTAAATACACAATCAAGAGACCGAACAATAAATTTCCCACAAATTATCCTGTAAGACCATTGTACAACATACAATCGCCTTGAAAAAAAGCTTGTACACCTCATTTATTACTATCATTAAACGAGGTGAAACAGTATTGTAAGAAGTTTGTACTCCGTACAATGGTCTTAACCTTCGCGGCTTCGCTACAGCTGAAAAGGACAATTACTTACAAGCTGAGCTGAAGTTACAGATGAACTTGAACCGACAAAATGATTCAACAAAATCAGAAATCCAAACCCATAACCTAAATATCTAGGCAAGTAAGATTCATCCAACCAAGAAATTCCTACATAAACCCAATTCATTATAATTAGTAAAACAATTGAATTAACAACAAAAATTCAATCCACAAATCATGCACATAAGGTGTTTGTGTTTATGCCTAAAAGAAAGAAATTTTTACCAAAAGTAAACCGAAGTACTGAGAGATTAACTTGATCTTGAGGCGAATTGGGTGTCGGAGAATCATCGATTTTTGCAGAAATTTTCGATGTTTTGGTACGATTTTTGGTGGAATTTAGAGGGGTAATTGTATGAAGGTGAGGATAATATGATTTGGCGCGAAATGAAGTTGTTGGGTGTAACGGTAGTAACGGTTTCCAAGATAGAAGACTCATTTCTCTTTTGCTATTGTTTGTTATTTGATCATCCTTTTAAAATGTTTGATACTAAGGAGAAACTAAGGACGATTTATGGAGCGTAAATGTCTTTTTATCGAGTATATCTAGTTTACGGTGGTACGTATGTTAAAGAGATTGTCGTAGAGGAGAGAGTTTCTCCCGTAATGTTAGGCCGATCTATGGAGCGTGAATGTCTTTGGTTGATTTGAAAATATAGATCAAAGTGGTTACTCGACAATTTTGAATTTTTATTCGTAGTTGTGCTAATAAAAGAGTGATAATTTCATGATAGGTAAAATAAATTTGATTGTTCCGAGATTGATTGAAACAAGATGAAAATTGCTTGCATCGAAGAAGTAATACTTCACATTAGAAAGAAACGTAGGCACATGAATGACCCATTCGGCTTTATTCCATCATAGTTTAACTATTATTCTATTCTCTTTAAATTGTACAACAGGTGTATCTCCTTGTTCAATGGAACATAAGATAGAACAACAAACCAGATCTTCTTCGTCATCACTATTTTAGACATTTCCTTTGAAATCGAAGCACATCATTATTCCCATGACAATGCCAGAAACTTTGAGCAGTAAATCATTCAATAGAAATTAGAATACAAATTATACCGAGTTACCTTGACGACTAACACCAATACAAAGTTAAATCGACAGATAATTTCTTTGAGGCGGTCCTAGGAGGCTCTCTTGGAGCCACCCTAAAGCTCCCAATAAATAAGCGTTCTCCGAGATTTCGGAGGCACAAGCCGCTTCAAAAACAATTTTCCTCCACTTATTGTTCTTTTTTCGGTGCCTTTGACCTTGTTGGATTAGGAGGTTTGACCAAAGAACCAAAAAGTAGGACGGCGATGGGAATAATAGTGCCGACATAGTACACACTCCCATATGCTGTCAAGGTTTCGTGCAAGCTTAATACCTACAACACCAAAATGAAGAACCCGAGTGATTCGATTGCATAGTACTCGAAGAAATTAGCATCTTTGCATTTGCAAACTAATCACTGATTATTATCGATTCATTTCGAGTGGGAAAAAAAAGCAACAAAAGGAGACTGACCATGAAACCAACAGCTGAATAATTCAGAACCAATAGCGTATATGCAAAGTTTGCAAAAGTCAGTGTTGTCTTAAGAGCGTTTGCAGAGACACCTTGCTGCCATCTGTAGATCACTGTAAAAAAAAATAAACAAAATTTACGTAACAGAAATGTGAAGAAAATATGACGAATAGCATTGGGTATGACTGTATAAAGAATGAGAGGAAGTACCTCTTGAGCCTGCAATCATCAGGGCTGACTGAACAAAGAAAAATATGTAACCAGGATATACTCCCTGCAATGTCAGGTAACCACAGAAGACTTACAGTCAGAGAAAGTAAAGGAGAAATACAAATGGTAAAATATTACGAGTATTTATTTTCAATTTCACGCAAAACCAACGATTTCACTATTCCTCGGATTTTGAGAGGTAATGGAGTCAAAGAAAAAAAAAAATGGCCTACTATAAACTACCTGCGCTTCCTTATCTGGTGAATTAGCAGTGATTGCCGTGATTTTCACTAGTCCGTAGGAAACGATCTTTCAGTATTTTCAACATAGGAGTAAGGTTAAAAGGGGTCTAAAAAGATAATGACAGTTAGACCAGAATCTACTGTGTTGAAAGTTTCTTGAGTCTACAAATTTACATCATGAATCATATTCACACGGCAGTCTTCAGACCTCCCGACTTCCCAAAAACAAAAGAAAAATGAAATACTTTAAAAGCAGTTGTATAACCAGGCAAGTCGTCCATTGAAGAAATTAGTTCCAAAAGACAACTTACATGCCAAATAGCGCTGACAGTTTGTGTTGCGAGTAGCTGAAAGAAACCAGCCTTCTTACCCTTCTGGACAAGTCTCTCATACACATCTGTGGAAAGATAAATCGTTGAAAAATAAGCGGAACTGAAATAGTGAAATGCCAAATATGTGTAATACACAAATGCTTATATGAGACGGTCTTACTAGTGAGACCAACACGTTAAATCCTAAAATCAAACGAGGAGGAATACATCAAGACTTAGGTTAGTCCTACCGCAACTACTCCCACATGTGAGACCATCTCATACAAGACTCGCTATGTGTACTAAACTACTGATGACATACTACACACGCATCATAACTCAAAAGTGTACAAAAATAAAACTCCCTTTCTCTTAACATAAGGTTCATGCTTTCCTTTTTAGACCGTCCCACAATAAGGTTTACACTATGCTTTTTTCCTTTTCATTAATTTCTGCAGTTTTCTCCTAACGAAAAAAGTGATATATACGGTAAATGTCTCTCCTTTAGAGCAACTCCAATGGGTGAAAATTTGGAGTGGCTTGAACTTCCAAGCTAATGGCTTGGCGTTGGAGAGGAGAATTTCTAGTTAGCTTGGTGAAGCCATTGGCTCACATAAGCGAATGGTTTGCTTCTGACAACAAAAAAGTAATACCCATCATAAAGAGGATGTGTGTAAATCAATAAAGAAAGATAGTTGAGCCGTGATTGTCAAGCGCCTAGGAATAGCAAAACCATGTTTTTTGTTGGTCCCACCCTTTCTTTCTAATCAAAACACGTACTTTAACTTCTCCATATTTTTTCCTTTTTAGAACTACTTGCTAAAGTAGGCCAATGTTAGCTTACCAATGGAGTACATAGTAGTTTGAAGGAGATTAGCTTGTAAAGTGACGTGGCAACTCCAGGCAACAAAATTTTTAGCTCTCCATTGGAGATGCTCTTAGTCATTTGTGTCCACTTGCATACCTCACATCACCGATACAAGAAATATCTCAATTTACTCTTCTCTTCCATCTAATTTGTGCCCACTTACATTACATACCCACTATTTTTCTCCTTAACTTTTGTCCCGAGAGGTGTATGTGACCCTTACTTTAAGACACAGAGTAATAAATTTCATATCATTTACCAAGCCTAGCCATATTGAAACGGTCCAACGAATAACAAAAGGTGAAAGGCATGAAACTCACAGTGACGAAGCCATGTGCTAACTTGTATGTTCCAATCAAGTGGAATTCGAACGGCACTCTTTGCCAACTCAACTCCAAGGATATCAACATTTTTGGCACGATCCCATTTGGCCTTCGGTGGGGAAGTCTCAGTCCATCCACTAAACCCGAACCCAGAAATGATAATGGAAGCTTCGGAGATAGACCAGATGAAATAATACTTCCATCGAGCTGTAAATCCGCACATGTACTGGTAACCCAGCTTTTTCCAAAATCCCCATTCCGCGTACGAGGGGTTAGTAAAAGTAGATAAGGGAAAATGTGGCACAAGATACAAATACAAGCCCATGCATATAGCCGCTTGAAAAAGAGCCCGGCCAACAGCACCCCAAGGCGATGGTTGTTTCACAGCTGGGCTCCACAGCTGCAAACAAACACAAAAACCTTATGAGACTATCTTACATGTGAAACCACATCATTAACCATTTAATGAAATGCGAATATACAAGCATTTGTATTGGTCTCACATGTGAGCCTGTCTGCTACATTAATCATGTGATTACAAAAAATATATCAGGGTATAGATTTGCAAAATTATTTATCCTAACAAAAAATAAGATAATGAACAAGAGTGTTTTATGAACAGACCCCTTTCCCCTCTGTCCAATCAAGATAATCCTTCATTTCGTAGACGGGCCCAGCAAAGTGACTTCCACAGCAAAGGCAGTAACCGACGTATTCGATAAAGGAAGGCATTTTTAACAACCGGTTCTTTTTCTGTGCTTCACGCAAGTCTTCATCTTTCAGAAGTCCATCTTGATAATTAATCGCACAGGAGATGACTTTGAGTGTCAAGACCATCAAAGCACCTGAAGAAATGAGTAGGGTTCAAATATAAAGACTACTATCAATATTCGAGGTCTTGAGATATTTTCTAAGTTTGAATTTTATTAGAAGTTAGTACTACAGATCAAAGATAGACAGCTGCATGAAACGCATCACAAAAGTTAAAAAAAACTCTAGCGATGGCCGATGCTATACCATGTTGTAACAGACAATTCCTAGGGAATCTAAGGAAATTAGTGATTATACAATTTAAATAAGATTTACCACTATTATATAAATAAATAACGGTGGCTTAAACTCAGAAAAAAAAGTGTTCTCGTTCAAATATACTCCACATTCTTTTACTTCGAGGGGTGATGGGAGTAGAACAGGTACCTCGATACACAATGAGTACCAGCATAGGACCCAACCCATAGCATAGCTTGAATTTGCAACTCGTAAAAATGGTGCAGCTGAAAATATAGCTCTATTCTACTGGCCTGTTTATATCAGCTTAGTTGATAATAGTGTCAATATGATCATCTAGGTCAGTCTGCACATAGACTAGATTAGAATGGTCAATTACTGTGTGGTATTTCGTATTCGACTAAGGTCTATACTTTAAGAAATCTGTCAGAAAGTTCAAGACTAGTCCAGCGTAGAAATTAAGAAACTACATGAATCTAGAAAGGTACAAAAAAGTTTAGTTCACCGAAAGAAAGCTGAATAGAATGGAGTTTAAGCCACCCAAACAGCATTCTGCACACACTAGTGACAAAATAGAAAATACTGAGGCCAACGGTTTCAAACTCAAATCATGAGTACCACCGCTCAGTGACTGCATCAGCTAGTTACCGACAAAGTTCAGAAGCAATGCCGACTAATGTGTATCATGGTACTAAATTTAGTACGAGTAGTACCTTCCAATATCGCAGTATCGCACTAGTGCTCCACTAAAGGATCAATACACTCTAAACGATGATATCAGCTATAAATCCTAGAATGACACTAACAGGATGAACGGTAAAATAACTAGAATAAAAGGTTACCTGTTGCATCAATTCCTCCTTCCTTCCATGCATCTCCACTCATGTAATAAACATGGCTACAAAAAAAAATGAAAAGGATAACGATTTCATTAAGCGTACAAGACTACAAGAATCTGCACTATCGCAAAAAGACAATGCAGCATAGAATATAACAAGGGCAGTAAAAAAATAATCTGACATCATTGAAACAATAATATAGTGAACATCAGATGAGGTGCTACTGTGCTAGGATCTTTTCATATTAAAAAAATCTGAGATAATTGATACACACACCAGTTCTTGCTTAAAAATTGGTTATAAGGTATACAAAGTTCCACTTAATTAGCAACCACGGAAGGTGCAGAAAGTTGATACTCGATAAGCAAGTGCAAGCCAATACTATTGCAATTCACCATTTCACTACATGAAGTCATAAAACTTGATAAGCAAAAACGATTAAGGGTCGTATACTCATACCTCATGGCAAATTAAGACCGTCTACTTATCAATTTCACAAGGGGAGACAGTTGGTGAATTAAGGGGAGAGGGGGTTTGGTTTGGTTTGGTATGGTATTAAGACCTGATGTTATGAGCATTATTACACTTAGACCCATGTAAACACCATTACTGATTACACCTTAAAATCTAATAAGCTACACTCTTCTTCTTGTAACCCCTCGTCTTTCATTTTCCAACTAAATTGTAATACTCTACTTCCGTCAAAATGCTCCATTGTTGAAAATCTAACTCGCAAAAAACGGAAATGGGACTTATCTACCAAAATGGATACCCGATTACACTGTATTTATGATTAATACTGACAATCATGCACTCGAAATCATGAAATTAGAATGGAATTCTAGATGTCCATGGCAGGAGCAAACCGCTTGTATCTAAAGTATTTCATCTAGAAAACTATAAGCAAACTCCCTCGAAAAGATTTTATCTTTTAACATGAACTAGCAAAGTAAATGCTAAACACTGTTCAAAAACACTAATTTCACTACAAAAACTGAACCTTTCCAAAAAATATGAAAAATCACAGTATTCATACTACTCCGTGTTTTTCACTATCATTATTCCGTATTTTTATATGCTTTTCAAATCTTTATACTTAAAATCGCCATATATTTCGAGCCCTATTAGATGCCCCAGACGGTTTCAAATGATGATTCCTGTCAGTCGACCCCAAATCATTTTGGGACTTAAGCTATGATGTTGTTGTTGTTGCACACTTGCACAAGTATTCATACTACTATTCAACCCTATAAAAATCACAAATTTCACTACTCAAGCCAACAAAAGTCTGACCCTTTCAGGATAAGTTAAAAGTACACTTTCAGAACACAAATCCAAACAGGAACAAAATCCATACTTCACCAAAACAAACCTCAACAAAGCAACAAATCAACACAATAAAATAGGAAATACTTCAGAGAGTGAGCTACTCCATTAATCCCTCCGTCTCAATCATTTGTTTACGTTTAATTAAAATATTCGTCACAAAGAAGAGAAAAGGCAAACAAATAATTGGGACGGAGGGAGTATATAATTTCATAATCAAATCAAGAAAAACACGTGAATTAGAAACGAACATACCAGCCAATCAAGTACCCGAAAGCGGCGAAGAAGGCGATCAATCCACATTTAGGACGATAAACGATCATAGAAAAATACCCAATAAAGATAGAAACAAGAAAATGCAAATTAGAAGAAAACCCAAATGAAATATAACATAAAAATGCACCAGTGAATGCAGAATAAATGTGTTTTGGGAGAGTTCTAGGTATAATCCTCCAAATTAGACTAATGGGTATTGTTGCAACGAAACATAGAAGGAATCTAAGCACTGATATGGATAATCCAAGGGCTGCCGCCATTGATTGCATGTCAAGGTCCGCCATGGTTCGAGTTGAATGATTCGGGTGGTAGAGACTAGAGAGATAACGGGGTTGGGGAATTTTGAGGACACAAGAAGAAGAAGAAGTTTGTTTATTTAAGCAACGGTATTTTTGAGGGTGTATTAATTGGTCACACACTTCCCTTCTTGGGTTAGGAGATTAGTCGGTCTTCATTCGGTTTGGTCCGGTGAACACCCCTACTATAGTTATAGAGATGTTGTATATACTTTTATGATTGATTATTTGATAGGAGATGGAGAGTGGTAGGTCTAGTCGTGTAGAGGTGGTCATAGACTCATAGGCTGGAATCCGTTTTCACGATTGGTTGGCTGGACTCTGGACCAATCTTGACTGGTTTGCATGAATGGTTGGGTTAGGTTGACTCGTGCCTGATTTTGACTTGGTTGTCGATTGGTCTACGTGGGTTGGGAAAGGCTTGACTTTTTTTTGTGAGTTTTTGAACTGGTTTGGGACTCTAACTAGAGGATTTCAATCATGACACGGTCTTAGTTGTAGGTGGGGGCCTCGTAAGCCTTGTCGAGGTAGGGTGATCCGCCATGTTAGACACCTTAAGTAGTTGTGTACTTGTGTTGAAGATATGAGATGTGGCATGTTGCCATGTTGTATACTTGTACCGTACGATCTTCTTTATCGTATGAACATTTTAGAGTTTGGTTAGGTTAAGCTTTAATTATAAACAAATTAAGTGTATTTTGTTTGTATGGTACCTATAATCGCGATATATTGTGCATATTAAGGGGGCGTCTGGTTTGAGGAAATGAATGTTTAAAAAAAAAATAAAAAAAAAAATAAAAGGTTGAAAGGAATAGGGTTATCCCAATTTTAACATGTTTGGTTATTCCAAACAAAACGACATTAATTTCTATAACCACTAATTTATTTATCCATCATCATCACCACGACAACTTGCCAATATAACTCTCACCCGTCACCCGTGACCCGCCCACCCCAAAACAGCATATGTGGTCTGCGACCAACTTGCCTCTCCAGTCTCCACCGTAACAATCTTCCTTACACAAACCATCACTCTTGAGCCCATAAAAACACTTCCCACGCACCAAAATTCTATCCCCAAATTAAATTAACACCAAGGGTTTATCCGAACAATGACAAGATAAGACCATCTACAATAACAAACACATAAGAAAAATACATATTGAAAACATCTCCATACTCATAAACTAACAAACACCAAAGTTTATTAAGCAACTCAAATGCAAAAGCATAGTAATTTTTCATATAAGCATTTGCTCGTGGTGACAAAACTTGTATGCTTAACTGCCACCTCCATTTCTTCGTACCCATTTTGTAACATTGGGGCACCGACGACGGTGGTCAAAGGGTGTCGTTTTCACGGTGCTGGTCGCCACGATTGTGGAATTTTGATTTGATTCTATTGCCCTTTCTCGAATACCCTAACCAATCAATTCCTAAATAAGGGGCGTTTGGTTTCACATTAAGGATATGGAAAATAAAATAATGGAAATGAAAGGGTTTTCTTTTGAAATAGTTAGCTGTTTGGTTTAAGACGAATAAAGAGAATGAAAAATAAAACTCGTAGTCAACCACTATCCTTGAACCATCGTTGCACTCCTGGCGCCATCGCCAACCAATCTGTCGGCGCGTAGTCAGTTTGGCGCCAGCATTCTCCTGCTTTGACTAACTTCCCCGACGCCAGCCACTCCCCTTCGAACCCGCCGTCCCAACCTCTAAACATCACACCAATTACCAACCCTAACAATATTCTCACAAACCACATAAACCTCCTGCCCCATCATTAAAAAACCATATTTGGGGTTTATAGGGGTGGAAAAGGAGATTTCAACTTTCAATGATTTAAGAAGGTATTTGTTCTTATGGTATTTCATTGGAAATGAGGTTTCGAAGGGGAGTAAGGGTGTCATGGGAAAAGATGTTAGTGCATGGGGGAGGGGGTGGTGATTGGCGAGTGGGTCGAGTGAGCGATCGCCGACGGCACTGGTGGTGATGGTGTCAATAGCGTTCCCTCCGTTTGTGGTTGAAAATTTCAAAAATCTTAGTTACAATTATCCAACTTCTTTCCCCCCTTAAACCATTATTTGTTGACCTCTGTTGAGATTTTTTCTCTCCGCATTTCCGCAGTTGTGTGTTACAACCTTTTATGCCTTTTTATATCAATTCAACTATTCAAGTCTTGTCTTCAACTCAAGTCAACATTTACTTGCTATATCTCATAATCTCATATAACTTCTCATCCAAGTACGGTTTTTTTTAGCAAATTGAACAGAAATCTCATAATCTAACACGGTTTCATACAAGTGTAACCTTCAACTTGTGTAAACAATATTACAAACTCTAAAAAGAAATTCCCATACTTTACCTTAACGTACACCATTAAACAATCTCCACGTATCCACAATAACCTCTAATAACCAGTCTTAAATATCTCATCAACCGGCTTCAGCCGGTCACCTTTCCCTCTCTTATATAATAAATCCTTATAAAATAAAAATAAAATATAAAAAAAGCTCTAATCTTTAACTCTTCAATTTCTCTTAAACAACAAAAAAACTCTTGATTTTCTCCCAATATACAAATAATAAATAAATATAAATATTATACTTCATAAATTAATTTCCCATTTTTTTTAGTTTATTTAAATAGTTTATTGCAGTTGTTTACACCCAGCTTGCCGTTTTCAAGGTTAGTTTAATTTATCTTTTTTTTTTTTTTTTAATAGTTTGTTTTAGTGATCATTACAAATACCCACAAAAAATTAAGCAAAAACCCATGAATTTTTTGTGGTGGTAATAATATTTGCATGGTAAAGATAGTAACTTTGGTTGATTTGAGTTGAAAAGAAGTAAACTTTTGTGCTATTTAGTTCAATTTTTGAGCTGGGTTTTGCTGATTTTAGTTAGATCGTTGAAAATATATATAAAAGGTGGAAGATTTTGAGGTGATTGTTGCAAGAATGGTATGATTTGGTGATTAATTGAGTTTTTTTAGGTTGAAATGATTAAATTTGTGTAATTAATTACTTTTTGGGGGTTAAATTAGGAGTTTTTCTAGGGTTTGTATGAAAGTTTGATGCTTTATTGATTTTTGTTTTTTTTGATCAATAGTTTTAGTTTGATGATGTGCTATGTGGGTTTGATTTTTAGTTGGTATTGATAATTAGGGTAAGGTTGCGTATATCCGACCCCCCTTTACCTCGCAATTTGTGGGAGCCATTGAGGCAGTGATAGTTAAGGTAGAAAGCTCAAACCTTTTATATGAGTTTGTTTCTAATGAATTTATAGGTTGTATTATTGCTAATTGTAGTTATTGTTTGTGTTTTCAATAGAGTATATAAAGGGTTTACGAAAGCGATAAATTACTGTGCATCAAGATTTGGGTAAACTAAAGCTTGTTGGTGTATCAAATTGCATTTTTTGTTGTTGGGAAAGATTATGGGTTTGTGTTGATAGCTCAAGTTGAGTAGTTTTGGGGTAAGTTTGGTGTTAAAAGGAGAGGGAAATTAGGCCTGGCTTTAAAGAGTTATCTGGATTCCAGCCATCAAGGGACGGTGCCGCTCATGGCGCCTTCTCGGATGGCTGGAGGACTCTCACAATCTTCAGCAACTTCTGGTATTTTTTTCCAAGGAGATGCACAATCTCAGAATGTAATCAACTCTCATTTGAGTTCGTCTTTTGGGAATTCTGCCAATTCGATTTCTGGAACAGGGCGTTCGAATCTAGGGTCTGGTTACGGAGACGTGGTTCTGAACAGTGGGCCAAGTGCTGGTGCTGGTGCTGGACCTAGTTCATTGGTAACTGATGCAAACTCAGCCTTCTCAGGAGGCCCACAGTTGCAAAGAAGTGCGAGCATTAACGGTGAGTCGTACATAAGGTTGCCAGCGTCACCAATGTCATTTACATCCAATAATAATATCAGTGTCTCTGGGTCATCTGTGATAGATGGACCCACAGGTGTACAACATGGTTCTCATCATGATCCTAATTCTCAACAAGGGGGTCTGGGTGGGTCATCACTGCCCGACTCACAAATGGGCCAACACTTGGTTAATATGGGCCCAAGACGCCAGAACTCTTTCACTCAAGATCCCATGAATTCACCCCACCTCCAGAAAAAGCCACGGCTAGATATCAAGCAAGAAGACATGATTCAACAGCAAGTTTTACAGCAAATCCTTCAGAGGCAGGACCCAATGCAATTGCAAAGCTCTAATCCACAACTACAGGCCATCCTTCAGCAACAGAGGTTACGGCAACAACAACAGATGTTGCAGTCTATGTCGCCAATGCAAAGGGTTCAAATACAACAGCAGCAACAACAACAACAGCAACATCATCATCAGCAGCAGCAATACCAACAACAGCAACAACAGTTGAGACAGCAACTTCAGCAACAAAGCATGCAGCAAATGGCTGCCATGAAGAACCCATACGACACTGGGGGTGTATGTGCCAGGCGTTTGATGCAGTACCTCTATCATCAGCGGCAACGACCAGCTGTATGTTTTTTTTTTTTTTTGCTTTGATGGATTAAGTTGTCACGTTGATGATATCTTGCATTTATCTCTTTTGTTTTATTATTACTAATAACTCTTTGTTATCTGGCTTTGGGATAAATTGACTCACTTAGCGTTGTGTGCTTGTACCATGAAGCTGCAGACTGTCGTTTTGATCCATAAACCGCTAGTTTTGTTTATAGCGCAGTATTAAGGTTGCGTACACATCCAACACCCTTATCTCATCATAGACTAGAGCGTTTGAGGTGTTGGGGTACTGTTGCTGTATTTGGTAATAGTGTTTCAAATTACAATGTATGCCTTATTGACATGATCTGCCCTCTATGTCATGAAACATGCCTTTCTAATCATTTATTCTTCTTATTATGTTGTTTGCTTTCATTCCGTCAAAATGTTGTCATATGATTTAGTATGATTCTAGATTAACAAGGAAACAGACGTGCTATGTGCTGCCAGGCTTATTTAGTGAGTATGTTAACAGGAAAATACCATTGCCTATTGGAGGAAATTTGTTGCAGAATATTATGCTCCTCGTGCTAAGAAAAGGTGGTGCCTGTCTTTATATGAAAATGTCGGACATCATGCATTAGGAGTTTTTCATCAAGCATCCATGGTAAGTCCTTCCATCTTTATTTCCCTTCTACTCAACTTTAATGTAACAGTTGCGTGCTATAGATAATACTTTGCACCTTGGCTGGTTTTCCTAATTTTGCTTCTTGCACGAAATAGGATGCATGGCATTGTGACGTATGTGGGTCAAAATCTGGAAGGGGTTTCGGTAAGTTATACTATACTATACACCAATGCTTTTATCTTAGTTCTTATATATCTTGTTGCTATGGTACTCTTAAATAACTCTATCTTTGATAAGTACTTGAAATGATTCTGCAGGTATTGCTTAGGATGATTATATGATGTTTCTTGTTCTTTTCAATATTATACTCTTCTACATCACTGTAAAATAGCTTATTTCAGCAAATTATCTAAATATCACATTTTGCAATAGTCACATTTTGCAATAGTCACTACCACTTTCAATTGTTGTTTAGTAGAAGAACTAAATTGTTTTATATAGTAAGGGAGAGTCTTATTTTTCAATACTTTTACAAAAAAACTTTTGTTGTGTGGAGAAATTTTTTCAAATAAATTACTTTACGAATTTTTTTTTTAAATGACTAATTATTGTTACATTTTGTTCTATATACATTAGTTTAGGATTTTTCAAAAAAAATATAAAAAATGTTGAAGGTGGCATCGAGGAAAAAAAAATTTGTGCCCCCCCTTTACTTCAATCCTAGGTCCGCCATTGGTCACTACTTATGGCTCTTGACGCGTCTTGTCAAGTTCTTGTAAAGGTGATCCTTTTCTTCTTTCTTCTTGGGCTAGTCAACTTATATGTCAATGCTCTTGATCTCTTGTCATTTGATATATTTGTCTAGTTTTAGATCTCTCATGCTAAGAGGAAACTGTAGCTATATAATCTATTCCTAACTGATAGTTTACTGTTCGCTGATTGAAAAGATGAAATTTACTGTTCCATACTATTGAAAGTTAGATGTTGGATTTAATGTGCTAGTGATCTATCTCTAGAATGACTTATATTTGTTTTTTCGGGTTTATAACCCTAAGTTCGGTATATCTGTTTTTACCATCTTATTGACCTTTTACATCTTCACTATCCTTTGATTCCCTACATCTTAACAGAAGCGACATTTGAAGTACTTCCTCGGCTCAATGAAATTAAATTTGGCAGTGGTGTAATAGATGAGCTTCTATTTGTCGACTTACCTCGCGAGCGTAGATTTGCCAATGGAATTATGATGTTGGAATATGGAAAAGCTGTTCAGGAGAGTGTGTATGAGCAATTACGTGTTGTTCGTGAGGGGCAGCTCAGAATTATATTTACTCAGGATTTGAAGGTATGAGATCATGACATGAGTTTGCAATGGTTTTCTGAGTTGTTCTTTTGCCTTTTAGAATGTTCTTATGATCCACCTGTTGTGATGAACAGATCTTATCATGGGACTTTTGTGCACGACGGCACGAGGAGCTACTTCCAAGGAGGCTGGTGGCGCCCCAGGTATTGTTTTCTGTTTCCAGTTTGATGTTGCTGTTCTGTAGCTAATGATTTTTGTTGTTTTGAAATCTTATTTTGATCTTTAATGTCTTGGTTAACTAGTGCTAAGTCATATGAGCAAATGCAAATTGGGTCCATTTAGAAATACATGGCACCCTGGGACGCCGTAAAACAATCGCTAATGTGCAATTTGCCCAATTTTGATGTAGAAAGATAAATAAATTCTAAAATGGCAATGGCAAATAGATTTTTCTGGCTCGGCCACGGATAGCCAATGACGATTTTTCTTGCTCAGAATCTGCATTGCTGGCTTGTTGAGCTCCTTTGACGTGATTTATTTAACATGTGTGCATGCTCCCCTGTCCCTGTTTTATTGATTTTAATTTTTCGCACTTTTCTAAATCAGCAAAAAAGGGAAATCCGCATGACAAAAGTAAAAGAAGCTACAATGTAGGAAGCAGTTAGTAGTTAGTATGAGGTGGAGATCTAATAATTTTAAGCTTAATTCTCAAACATTTCTTTGTTTCACTTGAAAACTCAAAATATTTCGTATTTCATTACTATATTTTCATTTCGGAGATGTGCACCGACATCCACATTCCTCATTAAGCCCTGTCAATGCCCATGTGTCTAATCAATTGAGTCATACAAGTTTGATCCGTTGTTCACGCTCATTCCTGTATCGAAGTAACATGGACTACAATACACGTTAGTTAATTTTGTGTATAAATTTGATTTACTGAGGCATCCATTTTCCTTCCTCTTTCGTATATCGAGTTCCAGTGTCATTAGAAAGATTTGAAAAAATAATGCCCTTTCCTTCATCCAAACAAGCTTAAACATGGACATGCGTTGATGTGTATGTTGGATTTTTTAAGGCTAAGGATTTGGTGAAGGGAAACGCTTCATGATGCTTTTTTTTGAAAACATTCTTGCAGTATCTTACTATCTTGCAAGTTGCAACTTGCAATTATGTGAGACTAAAAGCGATACTTATTGACAGGTAAAACAACTGCTTCAAGTTGCTCAAAAATGTCAAAGTACACTATCTGACAGTGGATCTGAAGGAGTTTCTTCTCAAGATCTTCAAACAAACAGCAATATGTAAGTTTTTGAATCTTTTCCTTTATTTTTATAACATTAAAGCATAATTCTACTACTAGTAGAACGAAGCGTATTGACGTAATGACGTCTTTATTAATCTTTTCAACGTCTTTATTAATCTTTTCAACTTACGATTAGTTTTTGCCACATTGAATTTTCTGTTTGCAACAGGGTTGTAACAGCTGGTTGCCAGCTCTCAAAGAGTTTGGAGTTGCAGTCACTTAATGACTTGGGTTTCTCGAAAAGATATGTGAGATGTTTACAGGTATGTCGGCACTGTCTATTTTCTGTTGATCTGTTTCAGATATCAGCCATGTCTTATGCTTTTCATCTGGTTTCCTGGGGTTTTTAAAAAAGAAATGGAACGCTTTGTCTTTGTGACAGATTGCCGAAGTCGTTAATAGCATGAAGGATCTCGTAGATTATTGCCGGGATAATAAAGTCGGACCTATTGGTAACTATTCTCATCTGCTCTACTGTACCAAATGAGATTTTGTATTTTGATTTTTTCCCTTCAAAATAATATGCTTAATAGAGAATCTGATTGATTTTCCATTGATCCTCCCTCTGTTTCTTACTGTAAACAACTTCTGAAGTAATGAAGAATCCGAAGGTGTTACTGCAATTTTTTTTTTATCTTTGCTGAATGTCGCTCAGCTTTCATTTGGTGCAAGAGAAAGTTCACTGATATGTATTATTGAAAGCAAAAAAATTAGAAGCAGATAAGAGGATCTTATGGGCCAGCTCAGACTTGTGCTACAAGTCTAAGCCAGGGCTATTTTAAGGAAAAATTTCAATGTTTGGTAGGAGTATAAAATAAAGCGTCATGTCATGTCAGTGATGTTACGTAACACGCAGCCATAGATCCATAGTGATGTATAAAAAAAAACTCGGCTAATTTGCTGTATTTTAGTTTTCATTACTAGTGCAATACCTTTTTTCCTGGGTTTTGTTAGATAAAAAGAGGAATGATGCATCACTTGTATTTCTCTGTATCATTTTGCACTTCTGATTTACGCTTAGAACGGGAGCGTTATAGATTTCATTCTATACTCACCACATTCCTCCGTTCCAACTTTTCATATTGGTGAGGTTTTGTATCCTAATTCTTATCCGAACTTCTATTTTGCAGAGGGGTTAAAAAGTTATCCTCGACATAATGCGACGCCCAGGATCCCGTTGCAAAGGATACAAGAAATGGAGCAGCTTGCAAGTATTCAGGGTCTGCCCACTGACCGGGACACTATCAATAAGCTGCTGTCAATGCAACCAGGGCTGAACAACCATAATACCAGTAATAACCATAACGTTATGTCCAATAACCGAGCCACTCAAAGTGGGCCTGGAGCCTTAACCAACTACCCCAACATGGCGAGGCAGAGTTCCTTCAATTCGAGCCCTCATTCACTACACCAGGAAGCATCGTCTTCGCTTAATAACTCAAATCAAGGCCCATCTATGTTCCAAGGTGCTCAGCAGTTACATGGGGCCCAACATTATCAGCCTCAGCGTTCTTTGAGTAGTAATGGACTTCTACAAGGCCCACAGCCTGGTAACCAACAGTCTTCCCAATCCCCGTCCTTGCAGCAGCAGATGATTCAGCAGTTGCTGCAGGATGTTGCCAGCAATAATGCAGGCGGCTCCCAGAAAAGCTTTAGTGCGGGCCCAGCTTCTAATAGCTTAGGACACGCAAACAACGCAAGGCCAGCAACGCCGTCAGGATCAAGCAATGTTCCCGGGGTTGAGGGGCCCACCCTCAGCAAGAGTAACAGTTTCAGATCTCCTTCGAACAATGACGCTACTTCTTCAGCCGGAGGTGGTACAAACAGTGGATTTAATCAAAAAATACCCGACGTGCCTCAGAAGCTCCACCTGACAGACGATATGGTTCCAGATCTACCCCACGATTTTGCGGAAAATAGTTTTTTTGGGGATGATCTTGACGACAGTCTGGGTTATGATTGGAAATCATGATAGGTTGACGAAAATGCCCCTCGGATGGTAAGGGCTCAAGGCTAACCGGCTGATTTGCATTTGGCGTCCGTTTTAAAGGCGTTCCAAGTCTTTGTACAGGATATTTGAGATACTATAAAATTCTCATTCTGCCTTCTTTTTTTCTTTTTTTGTTATAAAAACTTGATTTTTTTTTTTTTTTTTTTGGAATTTTTAATGTATGTCATAGCACT
>JAGPOY010000261.1:5091-23645 GCA_018983105.1 Silene uniflora | reverse complement strand
CTTCATAACTTAGCTTAGTCGTAGTTATAAGTCAGACTTAATAATCTCTTGTGCATTGCTTAGAGGTTGATTAAGGATCTGTGGTGAGTTACTGAAATTATCTGTGCTTTGTTTGATGTTTCAGTCTCTCATTGTTTGTTAAATTGATTCAAAGTTCTGTGCTTTGCTTGAATTGAGTTATTTTAACACCCCAAATTAACTTAAGAGTCTCTTGTGCCTTGCTTAGAGTCTTTTATGTTGATTGTATCCCCTTTTTACAGCAAGAAATTCACTCAATATCAGGTTGCAGGAGTTCTGTCTGAACTTTGAAAAGCTGAGCCTGTTTGTGAATTTATTTAAAATACTTAGGGTGCTTGAAAAATTCTGAAAATTGGCACAGATTAAGATCTTGTATTAAACTAATTTATCACAAATTTTCATGATTTTTAAAAATCATTTACTATTTTTAATCGAGCTCTGATTGTTCATTGCATTGTGTGAATTAAGGCCTGTCAATCTGTCAGAATTTCATTTTCTGAACTGTGCCCCTTGTTTACATTGCAGCTTTGGTATCTAGGAGCCAGGTTTAACACAATTTCATCTTGTGTTAGTCCTGTGGTGAGGAAAAATTCAATCTTTAACCCAGCTACATCTAAAAACACAAAAAATAACCCATGAGTGAAGAGAGGCTAACTGACATTGAAGCCAGGATTGATGGTCTAGCAGGAAATGTCAATACTTTGTTAGATGCTGTTCATGCAGTTATGGAGAGGTTTCCAAACCCTGATCCAAGGGTAAGGGATCCAGGCAGAGGTAGAGGCAGGGCTCGA
Organism: Silene uniflora; assembly: GCA_018983105.1. Taxonomy (NCBI): domain Eukaryota; kingdom Viridiplantae; phylum Streptophyta; class Magnoliopsida; order Caryophyllales; family Caryophyllaceae; genus Silene; species Silene uniflora. The sequence continues at coordinate 22,836 of JAGPOY010000261.1, read as the reverse complement.
GGCTTTGCCATGCATGCAGGAAGAGCTCCATTCAGACACCATCAGGAGGAGGAGGATTCTGATTCAGATAGGAGTAATGGAGGATTTGCTGATGATACAGACAAACATCTCAAGGTAGAAATCCCTGACTTTACTGGTAGTCTTAATCCAGATGATTTGTTAGAATGGATTAGAGACATTGAGAAGGTGTTTGAGTATAAAGGATATAATGATGTTAAATCTTTCAAAGTTGTTGTTTTGAAAATGAAAGGCTATGCATCATTATGGTTTGATAATATGAAACACCAAAGAATTAGAGAGGGGAAGGAGCCTGTGAGGAGTTGGTCTAAGTTTAAAAAGAAACTGCTGGATAAATTTGTCACTAAGGATTACACTCAGGATCTTTTTATTAAACTGTCAAACCTGAGACAAGGAGAAAGACCTGTGGAGTCCTATTTGAGGGATTTTGAACAGCTTACTCTTCAGTGTGAGATCAATGAGAAACCTGAGCAAAGGATTGCTAGGTTCTTGGAAGGGTTGGATAAGGGGATTGCAGGGAGGGTTAGAATGCAGCCACTATGGTCATATGATGATGTAGTGAATCTGGCCCTTAGAGTTGAGAAGATGGAAAAGACCAGAACTGTCATAACCAAACCCAAACCCACTTTCAGACCTTATTCAGGCGTAAAAATCACTGAGCCAGTCAAAATAAACACCCAACCCACTACAGAAAAGGGGAAAGCACCCATGAACCCCAGAACCAGTGCACCCATTTCCAAAGAAAGAATTAAATGTTTCCAATGCCAGGGGTATGGCCACTTTAAGAAGGACTGTCCTTCTAACAGAACTCTCACAGCCACAGAAGTTGAGGAGTGGGAAAGAGAGGGCCTAGTTGAGTATGAGAAGGATGAGGCTCTGGTGTTAGAAGAGATAGGAACTGAGGAAGAGACTAGTGAAGGGGAAATTGTGGCTCCACCTGATACAGGGCACAATTTGGTCCTATGGAGGGTCATGCACTCACAACCAGTTCCTTTGGAGCCTGACCAAAGAACTTTGATATTCAGAAGTAGGTGTACCATACAGGAGAGGGTATGTAACTTGATCATTGATGGAGGCAGTTGTACAAATGTAGCTTCCCTCACTATGGTGAGCAAGCTGAGCCTACCAACAACATATCACCCAAACCCTTACAAGCTGAGGTGGTTAAATCAAGGTTCAGAGGTAAAGGTGGACAAGCAGTGTGTTGTAGCCTTCTCCATTGGAAAGGTGTACAGAGATGAGATGTTGTGTGATATGGTACCAATGGATGCCTGTCATTTGTTGCTAGGCAGGCCATGGGAGTTTGACAGAAATGCCACTCACCTTGGAAGAGATAATGTTTATAATTTCAAGCATATGGGAAAGAAGGTCACTTTGACCCCTTTACCACCAAACAAGAAGAGCTATGGCAGTCCCAGCATGCCTGAGACTACTCAAGGAGTGTTGTTCTTATCTGAGGCAGCAATGGTGAAGGAGATCAGACAAGAACAACCCATCCTAATGTTGCTGTCAAAAGAAGTTAAGGAAGGAGAGAACAATGTTGTGCCTGCTGAAGTGATTCCTTTGATTCAAAGGTATCAGGAGGTGTTCCCAAATGAGTTGCCAAGTGGATTGCCCCCTCTGAGAGGCATTGAGCATCACATTGATCTTGTACCAGGTTCTGTACTCCCTAACAGACCTGCATACAGATGTGATCCCACTGCAAGCAAGGAATTGCAGACACAGATAGAAGAACTGATGAGTAAAGGGTTTGTGAGGGAGTCTCTCAGCCCTTGTGCAGTGCCTGCTTTGTTGGTCCCTAAGAAAGATGGGACTTGGAGGATGTGTACTGATAGTAGAGCCATTAACAACATTACTGTCAAGTATAGATTTCCAATCCCCAGATTGGATGACATGTTGGATGAACTGAGTGGAGCCACTGTATTTTCAAAGATTGATCTTAGACAGGGCTATCACCAGGTCAGAATCAGGGAGGGTGATGAGTGGAAAACAGCATTCAAGACAAAACATGGTCTGTATGAATGGTTGGTCATGCCTTTTGGCCTGTCCAATGCACCCAGCACATTCATGAGATTGATGACTGAAGTGCTGAGACCTTGTTTGGGGAAATTTGTTGTAGTTTACTTTGATGACATACTGATATACAGCAGCAGCTCAACTGAGCATCTGAGTCACCTTGAGTCAGTCTTTAAAATACTCAAGGAACAGAAACTGTATGGCAAGATTGAGAAGTGCACTTTTATGGTTAAGGAAGTGCCTTTCCTTGGCTATATTGTGTCTGAGAGAGGGATTTCAGTTGATCAGGAGAAGATTCAGGCAATGCAGACTTGGCCTATTCCAAAAACAATAACAGAAGTAAGGGGATTTCATGGTCTAGCATCTATTTACAGAAGGTTTATCAAGAACTTTAGTTCTGTGGTGGCACCCATTACTGAGTGCATGAGGAAAGGAGACTTTCAATGGACTGAGGCTGCTCAGCAGTCCTTTGAAAAGATTAAGAAGCTGATGTGTGAAACTCATGTGATGAGGTTGCCTGATTTTGAGAAATTGTTTGAAGTGGAATATGATGCAAGTGGTGTAGGGATAGGAGCTGTCCTAATCCAAGAGCAAAGGCATGTGGCATATTTCAGTGAAAAGTTAAATGGTGCAAAGCTGAAATATTCCACCTATGACAACGAATTCTATGCCATTGTGAGGTCTGTTATGCATTGGAGCCATTATCTGAAACCCAAGCCATTTGTGCTTCATTCAGATCATGAAGCATTGAGGTTCATAAACAACCAGCATAAGCTGAATCACAGACATGCTAAGTGGGTAGAGTATTTGCAATCATTCACATTTTCCAGCAAATACAAAGAAGGAAAGCTCAATGTTGTTGCTGATGCTTTGTCAAGAAGGCATTCCATGCTGACTGTCATGGAAAGTAAAGTTCTGGTATTTGAGTTCATGAAAGAGCTGTATCAGGAAGATCCTGATTTTTCTGAAGAGTGGATCATACTGAAGGAAGGAAAAATCACTCAGGGCAAGAAATATCTGTTGCAGAGTGGATTTTTATTCAAGGGAAACAAACTCTGCATCCCTAGAGGCTCATACAGGGATTTGTTGATCAGAGAAATTCATTCAGGAGGAATGGGAGGCCATTTTGGGATCCAAAAAACCCTAGAAATATTGCAGGATCAATTCTACTGGCCTAGAATTATGGGAGATGTTCAGGTAATTTTAAGGAGGTGCTCAGTGTGTCAAATGGCCAAGAGCTCATTTCAGAAAGGGCCATACACACCTCTACCAGTCCCTGATAAGCCATGGCAGGATATGAGCATGGATTTCATTGTTGCTTTGCCAAGAACACGAAGGGGAAAGGATTCAGTAATGGTGGTAGTGGATAGGTTCAGCAAAATGGCTCACTTCGTAGCCTGAACCAAAACAGAAGATGCTGCAGGAGTTGCTGAACTCTATTTCAGAGAGGTGGTGAAGCTACATGGGATTCCAAAGACTATAGTGTCTGACAGAGACACTAATTTCATGAGCTATTTCTGGAAGACCTTGTGGAGGTTACTGGGAACTAAGCTGCTATTCAGCACTGCTCACCATCCACAAACTGATGGTCAGACTGAAGTCACAAACAAAACCCTTGGAAGGATTCTGAGATGCATTGTGAGCAAGTCTTTGAAAGACTGGGATCTGAAATTGGCTCAGGCAGAGTTTGCATTCAATAGAGCACTATCTAATGCAACCTGTCACAGTCCATTTGAAGTTATATATGGAGTGAATCCTCTGATGCCTGTCAGTCTATCATCTATGTCTAAAGAAGAGGTAAACTGGGATGCCAAGAAGAGAGCTGAACAGATGATGAAACTGCATGACAGTGTCAAGAAACAGATTGAAAGGGCTAATGAACTGTATGCCAAGCAATCTAAGTCATCTCAGAAGAAAAAAAAAGAATTTGAAGTAGGTGATCTGGTATGGCTGCACCTGAGAAAGGAAAGATTTCCTACAAGGAGGAAGAGCAAGCTAATGGCTAGGGCTGATGGTCCATTTGAAATTCTAGAAAAGATCAGTCTCAATGCTTACAAGATAGACCTGCCAGGAGAGTATGGAGTCCATGGAACATTCAATGTGGGTGATTTGAGTCCATATTATGAGGATTCTGATGTTGAAGAGGAGCCAGGCTTGAGGTCAAGCCCTTTTGAAGAAGGGGGGCTGCAGCAGAAGCTAGCACCCATGGCTTAGCCATTTCTGGTGGTGGCCTAAGCCAGGGAGGCCATGGCCTCAATTCTGCTAGCCAAGGCCAGGCCAAGCCAAGTCATGATCCTGCTAGGCCAGGCCATGGCCGAGCCATAGCTGGCCACAGCTTTGGAAATTGCAGCAATGATCAGGCCAGCCTATTTCCTAGCCAAGAAGAGCCATGCCACTCGAGCCAAGACCAAGCCAAGGACCAGCAGACCCCATGGTCAGCTGAGTCATCTTATTTCTGAGTCCAAACCAAGTCCCAAGGAGCCAGCCAAAGTCCATACAAGATTGACAACCACAAAATTAAAACTGAGCCATGTTGCAGAAGAGGACAAGGATGCTTTATGAAAAAGCAGATTACCATTTCTGGCTAAACCAAGAAGGGGACTTATATGAGGCCTTGAGCATGGATTTATCTAGTTTCAGTTAGCACGTCACAGCTAAAGAACAAGCCACAGCTCGAGGCACATAAGCAGCCAAGCCACAACAGCTACATGTCCCCATCAGACCTACATTGCTTTTGTTCTTGCTCAGTTTTCATTTAATTCATCTTGTCTTCAGTTTGTAATATATTTATTTAAGTTCATGTAATACCTAGAGGAAATCCTGGCCCTTGGATGTAGTATTTCCTATTTTCCCATGCATTTGTAACCCTAAAGAGCTGGCCTATATAAGGACCAAGCCACTGTCTGTTTTACTCAGACTTTTATGAATGAAACCTGAGAATTTTCTCTGCAATTATCAAATCTTCATAACTTAGCTTAGTCCTAGTTATAAGTCAGACTTAATAATCTCTTGTGCATTGCTTAGAGGTTGATTAAGGATCTGTGGTGAGTTACTGAAATTATCTGTGCTTTGCTTGATGTTTCAGTCTCTCATTGTCTGTTAAATTGATTCAAAGTTCTGTGCTTTGCTTGAATTGAGGCATTTTAACACCCCAAATTAACTTAAGAGTCTCTTGTGCCTTGCTTAGAGTCTTTTATGTTGATTATATCCCCTTTTTACAGCTAGAAATTCACTCAATATCAGGTTGCAGGAGTTCTGTCTGAACTTTGAAAAGCTGAGCCTGTTTGTGAATTTATTTAAAATACTTAGGATGCTTGAAAAATTCTGAAAATTGGCACAGATTAAGATCTTGTATTAAACTAATTTATCACAAATTTTCATGATTTTTAAAAATCATTTACTATTTTTAATCGAGCTCTGATTGTTCATTGCATTGTGTGAATTAAGGCCTGTCAGTCTGTCAGAATTTCATTTTCTGAACTATGCCCCTTGTTTACACTGCAGTTTGGGGACAAAGAAATGGTGCAAGGATACATGGCTATCTATGCAAACCAGCTACTGTGGCAAAGCAAATAGAAGAGGAGATCAGGAGACGGGTTAAGTTCAAAGCAGGGCCAAATATGGACCAAGCTAGTCTAGCTATCCTTAGACGATTTGGCTTGTAATTGGTTTCTTTCCTCTTTTGTTCTTTTGAGGATTCCGTTGGATCCTTTGTATATGTTTACACATTTGTTCGGTTTTTGATATATATATTATACTCACATTTCACCAAAAAAAAACGTCGAGTCGCGCCCTTAAGAGTTACCTCTATTTTGCTATCCGAGTCGACCAAAAAAATAGCGTCTTCGTAAGGATCCTCTTGAATCTTGATAGCCTTGACAACGAACACAAAAATCAACCGAATCCATGCCTCTAACCAATTTTGCGCACCAACCAATCGTCAACTCCGATCAAAATCAAACTTGAATTAAATTAAGAAAACAAGAATATTAACTAAAGTTGTAGATCGTCGAAATAAAGAAGCAAGAAGGTAAGCACGTACGTAGAATCGTTTACGAATGGAAATGAAGAAGCAAGAAGGCAAGGACGTACTGACGTACATAATATTTCTTCGAAATAAACGCAGTCGTAGGGTTTGTTTTCTATTTTTTTTTTCTTTTTAAACACTATAATGAATGTAGACCAATATAAGAGTTTGATAGAAAATAAATAAGAATAAAATCTTATTGTGACCAAATGAAACTAAAAAACCAAGAGAATATCTTCTCATTTTCTTGTTAAATAATCAAGCTGAGAGATATTGCCAAATATCTTAAATATTATAAATAAAAGAATTAAAGAATAAATCATGTTAAATAATTAAGTTGTTTAAAAACAACCAACACACAGTCCAAATGAAAATGGGCCACCAAATAAAAATGGATTTTCAATTGCTTATAAAATGTGTCATTTAATTAAAAAGTCGAACTGAGAAGAAATCCGATTCAAATAAGACTTAAAATGGAAATAATTCAACGATTTAACGAAAACCAATAAATTCAAATTAAAACTTTGAATCTCATTAATAAAAATAAAATAAATGAGGCTAAAAAGTTTATGGGTGTTACAACATTCCCTCCTTTTAAAAAGTTTCGTCCTCGAAACTTAAAATTATAAAACTGAATACTCAAAAGAGGAAACGCTTGATAAAATGTCACTAACAAAGCTAAGACACATGAAAATAGAATATCCGACATGAATAAATTATTAGTGTGTCAGAGGATACTAATGAAAAATAATAGTCTTATACATTGGAATGTAAGGGTCCTTGCTGCAGTCAAGAACACAAATAATCCACTTCAAAGACAAATCAAATTTGTAAATACGATAATATATTTAAAAGTCTTTCGAGGCATCAAATAGCTTTATTTAAAACAACTTCGGATATTTCCAGCTAAGTTTAAAACATTTTGAAACGACACAAAAGTTAAACATTAACCAAGAGTGAAATGAAAAGGGAAGTTTAAAGTTAGTGTCCTAACTCAAAAATGTTAAAACTTTCCAAGATAACCAAATTTTTACAGAAGTCAATACTCTTGTTAAAAAAAATGGAAATATTCGAGATAAAGTGTCTACGACAAAATCAAACCAATGCTTTTCAAACTTATGGAAGGGTCAGGGAAATTGATGATCACTGGAGCAATTCTGATGCTCGGGAGAAGAAGAGAGAAGAAATATTCAAGAGCCATACAAAGCTCTCTCAAGGATTATTGGAGAGGTTAGTCATCTCGAGATTCTTGGTATGGCTCATCTATGAAAAACACGGTTTCCCATCTCCATCGTAACCATACCAAGTCTATCAATACTAGGCAACTAAGTTGAAAAGCTCAAAGTTGCCAAACTACCTAGTCTATATGCTTTAAAATATCGATTGATACAACTTCCATCGAAAATATTACAAAACTCTGTTGGAGGATGTGTCCTCGACAATAATGCGATCACAGTAATTTAATTACATATTTCAAAATCTCATATTAAGAATACAAATTGGGAAAGTCACTCCTTGTCAACTGGTCGACATTTATCAGTAATGATTGGCTGTCTAGAGTTTGAGATTACTATCATATGATGGTGTTGATCAGTTGATCCCTTTAAGGTCATATCTCAAGGGAATTCGATCTTAATTGATTATTTAATTAATCGTATGGGATGCAGGTTAATTAATACCTTATAACTGGAATTGATTTTGTGAGTAAGTTGACGGTCTTATTATAATTGGATTAAATAAGACTGCGTCTAAGTAATAAAATTGTTTTTATTACTTGAGTACGTTTATTTTTTACGAAACAATTGAGACGGGAATGAACGGTCCATCGTAATTACGAAATGTTGTAATTTATTTTATAATGACACATTTTTATAAGATAGTAATTGAGAATTACTAGTGAAATTATTTATATGTTTCATTATTATGGATTATGAATTTTATGGAGATAAAATTACATAATTGCATATAGGTCATGTACCATGTACCATATGTGTGACATATGACAATGTTACAAATGACAAACATAAAATGAAGTCCATTTTATGTAGTGGACCGAAATGGAGGAAAAGAAAAAGGGAAAAGAAATTGTGTGGGCATGCTTTATAGGTAATGATTATGTTGGACATAATCATGACCTACTCTACCCTAGGTGTGTCTTGTGAAGACAAATGATGCAAATGAGGAGCAAGGAGTGGGCACACTACCCACTCTTGTCCGTCCCCCTCTTCCATTCCGAAAAGGGTAGAGTTACACTAGGTGTACAAGGGCTCTCATACACCACCAATGAAAATGCACCAATTGTCAAACTTGAAGAATCTAATTTTTGTTCTTAAATTGGTTGATTCGTTCATTAATTGCTGTGTAATTATTGTTCTTGATAATGACATATACCCTTAGTTAATTAAAAATGCATTTCACCTATTTTTTTTTATTTAATCTAATTTATTATTAATTCCTTACTATTTTCCATATTTATGTATACCAACTGTATTTCGTATTTCGTATATTTGTATAGTGTGTTCGTATTGCATATATTTCTACATTGGTTTCGTATTTCGTATATCTACACTTTACCTTATACGCTCTAATTAACACCTTTAATGTATTTATGTTTGTAATTTATTTTGTACAGTTATTTACGGTAAATTTTTTTTATTTATCTTATATGATATTAATTTACGTAATTGTCTTTCTCTTAATTATTTTTTGTTAAATTTTTTGTTGGATTTTAATATTTGGCAATTTATGAAATACTCCATAACAGTTCCTCTTATTGACGTTTATTTTTATTTTTATTTTTATGTTGGATTAAAAGTTTTGACAATTTAGAAATAACAGATTATAATTTTTTTTAATAAACAGTTTATAATTCTATTTTCACCAAAAAAATAGTTTTAAATTCGATATATAACCTAATTTAATTCAATATTCTATAATGATGACTATTGGCCCAATGGTTAAAGCATTACCATCTTATTTGAAACGTGCAGGGTTTGATTCTTGTTGGGAACAAGTTTTTGACTTGGTAAATATTTTTAAAAAAGCTTATTAATAAAAAGCGGTTCAAGAAGGTTCAAACCCCATATGTCAGTTAAGATGGCAATGACTCCTACCAACTCTGCTACAAGAACTTTATGAGTATAAGTTATACTTGTGAATTAATATTTCTGTTTTATTATGTTCTACTTTAGAAAATGAAAGGTCGTTAAGGTTATCCATGTAGATAGTATTTTGGCGGGAAATTATGCATTTATTGTTGGTTTTTGGAGGGAATTATTGTATTATAAATATAGTCATTACCTCCAAATTTTTAGTTCATCGAAATTACATTTTTTCTCTTATTAAATAAATCTAAATACGCACCAAGTCAAGTAGCAAATATGTTGGAAGAGGAGAAAGCTCGTCTTATAGACCTTGTTTGCACTAGGTTGTTCATGAAAGAAATAATCAAGGAAGTTGGTCCTAGCAAAGTCAAAAATGCTATAACTCGTGCTTGTCCCGGAAACCGTTTCATTGTTGATCTATTCGGGGAAGAGTTTAACAAGCTTAATTGGGGTAAATTTGAACTTGAGAAAATGTATTGGAAGAAAATTGACGATGGGATAGAGATGTTAGTCAACCCTGAAGTTGATTTCATCTTTGTTAAGGAGGAAGAGGAGGACGAAGTTAAGGTGATTGAGGTTGTAGCAACTCCACCTAAACCAAAGAACTCCGGAAAAGCTGACGGGAACTCGCCATGCACAACCACTCCCAACATCGCCCCACCAAAGATGTCCAAGAAAAGGTTCGGGAGAACTCATCCAAGAAGGCTCAATTCTAAGAAACTTAGATATGACTCTTGTGTTGGTTGTAGTCATCATTAGGTTTAGGTTTTAAATTTGGTTTTTTTCTTTTTAACATGTTGTTTGTATCGTTTCGTTTAATATTAATGAAACGTAATTTCTTTTCATCTTACCTTCTTTTTAAAATTTTCGTTTATAAACTAAAAAATTAAAATTAAAAAAAAAAAAACAAAAAGGGTGACCTTACCATTTTCGAATGGAATAAAATGGGATTAAAAAAAAGGTTAACTATTACCATTCTCCATAAAATTGAATAATGAACGTTTGACTTCCCTATGCACCTTAATTAATTTTATTCAGGATAGTTGGTGGTTAACTATTAATGACCAACATAAATATATGGAAGGTGTTGGGTTCAACTCTCGTTGGGAACAAGTTTTTTACTTAGTAATTTGTTTTAAAAAAGCTTATTAATAAAAAAGCAATTGAACAAGGTTCGAACCCCATGCGCCTCTCAAGATGGCAATGACTCTTACCAACTATGCTACAGTAATTTTATGCATATAACTTATACTTGTGAATAAATATTTGTGTACTATTACGTTCTACTTTAGAAAATGGAAGGTCGTTAGGGTTACCAATGTAGCAATTTTTTTGGCGGGAAATTATGCATTTATTGTTGGTTTTTGGAGGGAAATATTGTATTATAAATAGTCATTCCCTCCAATTTTTTAGTTCATCCAAATTACATTTCCTCACTAAATCAATCGAACTAACCCCCAACTCAAGTACGAAAAATGTCGGAAGAGAGGAAAGCCCATGTTAGAGACATTATTTGCACGAGGTTGTTTATGAGAGAATTAATCGAGGAAGTTGGTCCTACCAACGTCCTAAAAATGTTAACTCGTGTTGGTCCCGGTTACGATGGAAATCTTTTCCTTGTCGATATATTTGAGGAGGAATTTAACATGCAAAATTTGGGAAAAGTTGAACTTGATAAATTGTATTGGAAGAACATTGACGAAGGGCTAGAGATTTTAGCTACCCCTAAAGTTGATTCCGCACACCATTGTTAGGGTGGAGTTGGAAGAGGATGACATGGAGGTTATTGATCTTGAAGAAACCATCTTTAGGGCGGAGGAGGATGTGGATGACGTGGTGGAGGTTATTGTTGTGGAGGCAGCCATTGTTGATGAGGATGATGTAGTGGAAGTTATTGATATGGAAGCAACCCCACCCAAGGCTAAGCAATCCGACAAAGCTACAGGAAAAGCTCCATGCATCACTACCCCCGACATTCCCCAACCAAAAATGTCGAATAAGAGGTTGAGGCTATATGGCCGAAGAAGGTTCCATTATAAGAAAATTAGATTTGATTCTTGTGTTGGTTGTAGCCATTAGGTTGTAGGAATGTTTGATTTGTTTTTTTTCTTTTAAATATTTCTATGTATCGTCGTTTTTAATTAATATTAATGAAACTTAATTTCCTTCCAATCCAGCTTACCTTCTTTTTTTTAATTATATTGTCGTTATAAATTAAAAAATTAAAAATAAATAAATAAAAACGGAGGCCGTAAAGATTCTCGTATAAAAAGGAAATAAAAAAAATAAAGGGCAACTCTTACCATTCTCTATAAAAATTAATTATGAACGTGTGAGTTCCCTATGCATCATAAATTATTTTTCATTACTCGAAAAGGTAAATTGGTAATATCTATTAATGACTATTATAAATATTAAAAATAATAGTAATGAAAAACTATCGTAATTTATTTACATGTTTTTAAATTATTGAAAATAATTCATGTACTTCACTTCGTAGATGAATTGTACAAATATAGTTTTATATTAGTAAAATTTCATAGTAAATATAATGTAAGTTTTAAGAAATGGAAAATTACAGTTAGTAAATGAATAGTTATAGTTAATTAGTTTATTTTTGTTCACTAAGTTAAGAAATGAAAAATTGCATGTAACAAATCAATAATTACAGTTAATTATTTTATTTTGTTAATAAAGTTAAAATAGTAATATAAAAATTTCATTTTGTTTAGAAAAGGAAAATATAACTTTAGGGTTTGTAAGACCATTTAGGGTTTGTAAGACTTTTTAGGGTTTGTATATGATATGTTAAGATTGTTGGACCATATAGTTATATGACATGTTTTGATAATGACAAGCGTCATAGTCACTATTACAAGTCCCGATCAACAGTGTACGACTAATCATAGCAGTAATGTATGATCATAAAGGTTTTATAATATACAGAGTGTGATATCTCGGGAGGTAAGACGTAAGTGTGATATATCGGAAGGTAAGACTTAAGGTTAAGATGCCCTTGCGATGTATGATCATTCCACTTACAAGTCCCGATCAACAGTGTACGACTAATCATAGCAGTAATGTATTATCATAAAGGTTTTATAATATACAGAGTGTGATATCTCGGGAGGTAAGACTTAAGTGTGATATATCAGAAGGTATGACTTAAGGTTAAGATGTCCTTGCGATGTATGATCATTCCACTTACAAGTCTCGATCAACAGTGTACGACTATCATAGCGGTAATGTATGATCACAAAGGTTTATAGTATACAGAGTNAGGTTAAGATGTCCTTGCGATGTATGATCATTCCACTTACAACTCCCGATCAACAGTGTACGACTAATCATAGCAGTAATGTATGATCATAAAGGTTTTATAATATACAGAGTGTGATATATTTCGGGAGATAAGACTTAAGTGTGATATATCGGAAGGTAAGACTTAAGGTTAAGATGTCCTTGCGATGTATGATCATTCCACTTACAACTCCCGATCAACACTGTACGACTAATCATAGCAGTAATGTATGATCGTAAAGGTTTTATAATATACAGAGTGTGATATCTCGGGAGGTAAGACTTAAGTGTGAGATATCCTTACGATGTATGATCAATATTGTACGACTAATCATAGCAATAAGTGTTTTATAATATACAGAGTATGACATATTTGGGGAGGTAAGACTAATCATATATAGCAATGTATGATCATTGATGTTATTAATTCAGATGCTATCGATCGTACGTTGCTATCGACTAATCATTGCAACGTATGATCAATAGGTTTGTACGATTTATTATAATCAACGGTTGAAAATGTTGGATTTGGCGGGAAAACAACAAACTTATGGTTAGAACAACATAAAAAGTACATTGTTCTTCAGAGAGAATCTTGACCGTTTATTTATTGGTTTATTAATAGATAAATATTGAAACTAAATCGTGGCCATTCATCATTTTAACGACCAACGAGAAAGAAACTCATGGATTAGTGAATATTACCACCTCTATAAATATCAAGTGTTTTTCTTTAGTAAAACATAATCAATCTCTCTCTCTCTCTCTCTCTCTCTCTCTCTCTCTCTCTCTCTCTCTATTATACTTTCCAGATCTCTATTTTATTTAATTTCTCATCTAAAAAAAATATGTAAAACCTTTAAAATGAATAATGATTTAATTATAGAAACTTTGGGGTTTTTACATGAACAAGTTCATACACTTCATCAACAAGAGTTGAGACTGATGAAGTTGATCGTCTCAGCCATTGAACTTCAAAACGATTGTTATGCAAAGGGAGTTACGATGTTTGAAAAGGAAACCGAAGATCACATCAAATCCATGTTCAGTAGTTATGGAAAATGCAACGATCTCCGAAAAGAATATGACGAGAATATTAAAGCTTTATCGTCCTTAATTAATAGGGATTAATAGAAGTTCTTATTAATATCATCTTTATATTTCAGTTAATATGAATGCATGTTGTATTTTCTCTATTTTAAATCTATGATAATAATATTGATCGGTTTATTCATTTTCTCTCCTTCTCTTTTATAAGATTGTTGTGTTAAATTTTTTTTTTTTTTTTTAACAAGTATCATAATCAATAATGGCATGTTGTTATTAGTCAAATCAATTTCAATTTAGTGAGATATGCTCAGCCGGCCTGTGATTTGTCAAATCAAATCAAATTCAATTTAGTGAGATCAATAATGAGATATGCTAAGCATCATACACGCAACACATATGGTAGAGTATAGTCAAATCAATGTCAATTGTTCTTTTAATTATTCATTATGTGTTGTGTTTTGTCAAATCAATTCAATTCAATCTAATTTACGTTAAATATTTTAAGAAATTAAATTTTATAAAATCAAATCTACTGAAATGGAAAATACTAGAAATCCACATTTTATATAATTTAATTAACATAGAAAATAAAAAACATACAATCCGATATCAATACCCAAAACAAAAAAAAATTTTGATTTTGGGTAGATTATGCATGAATACATACTAATTTAGTTAGAAAAATATTGTACAATGATAGATCGAAGGGAGGCATTCTCTTCAATCAGATCGGTCTTCTCCTCCTTGGCGATTTGGAGGTCTCTTAAAGCACTTGTAATATCATCATGCAACTGCATCTGTTCCGCCTCCGACAAGAGGGCACGGCCTTTGCCCATAGCCTCAACACTATCTAGAAACTGGTTGTTCTGCATCTCTATTTGTTCCAAGCGCCGGATGAAGTGTTAAGCGAATGTTCTTATCCATTGTTGAGAGAAGTGTGAAGTTTAGGGTTGAAAGCTTTAGAGTTTGAAGAGATGAAGGAGGAAGAGATGAGTTTGAAGAGTTGGTTGAGGATTTAGGTTAGAATTAAGTGAAGGTATTTATAGTGAGGGAAATGGTAGACGTGTCCTTCCTTTTGCCTAATTTTTTTTTTTTTAAGTAAATATAATTAGGGTTTTGAATTAATGTGTTAGGTGTCAATCCATCTTCCATTGTTCTTTAATGAGTTAATTTTTTAAACAAATGAAAATGAAAAACAATTAAACTGTTTATGCAATTGACAATTACTTATGCGAGTTTATGTAGTTTTATCGTTGATCTAATGTCGTGACGGTAATCATACCAATTACTTATGCGAGTTTATGTACTATGAAATTGTTTACTAAAGATAAAGTTAATTTAAAGCAAATAAAAAGAAATGATAGTAATCATAACCATTACTTTATATTACTCATCCAACTGATCAAATTAAAGATTTACACAAGAAAGCACCAAAGGTGACTTGGAATTACGCCAGTTCTTGTGATATATTTCATCTCCTTCTTCCAATACTTCCTCCATTCGGCTTCCACGTCGCAATCATTAATCTCATAATTATCTAGGATAGCTTGAATGTCGAGTACGATAGTAGCTGCATCCAAAGTAAGTTGGATACGGCCAGTGGACAAATTAGATGTCAACGACCTTGTAAGAGGCCTTCTAGGCCTAGGAACGACTGGGTAAGTGTCGCACCCAGGTAAAACACCCAACCTAGCCCCTGCAAGATCAATAAATTTCTGGCGATTGACCTTCACCCTCTCCCTGAACTCCTCGCCAATGGCAAACATTGGATTTGTACTAAGCAACTTATCATAACTTTCAAGGGTTGTTACAAAATTGGGGTCGTCATAGGGTGAAGGAAGGACTCTCATATTCTTAATAGTTGGAGGAATTTTTATTTGCAAAAAATAATATATAACTATGAGTAAATCCAATTAAAGATATATATAATTATGATATGGTTTTATAGGGTGTGTGAAAATTAAAGATTACAATGAAAATATTAGGCGGGATAAATGGGGAGGAGAATTAGGTGGGAATTTTATAAATTGTCTTATTTTGTTAAAAGTAATTTAAATTAATTTAAATTAAAATTGAAGTAATTAAAATTAAAAATTAAAAGAAAAAAAATTAATTAACCTTGGAACCAGTCTTAGTCGTTCAAAATTCCACCTTGCCAATAGTCAAACTTGTTCAACACAACATTAAACCCTAACTAAACAGCCTTCATCTTCTCAAAACAACAACCTTCATCTTCTCAAAATAGAACCTTCATCTTTCTCAAAAATTAAACAACCTTCATCTTCTCCAAAAAGCAACCTTCGTCTTCTTAAAATAACCTTCATCTTGGTAAAATGTCGAATAATATTGATTTGAATGCTTTATATGAAGAGGAGGAACAGGGAGAAAACGAAATCATTGAAGAGAATGACACCGCCTCTGAATTGTTAAGGCATGCAGCAAACGTCCTTGCTGGTAATGAAGACAATCAACCAACTGCTGCGCCTACGATAGGTATAGAATATGATTCAGGTGAACAGTTTGTCGCTTTCTGTTTTACTTATGGTTATAAGACGGGGTTTGAACTTCATGTTCGTAGTAGCCAACTCTTGGCGGCGTTCAAGGAGCAAGGGGTGCGGCGTAACGGAGTTGGAGATAAAGAACCACGATTCCACATGATGAACAAGATTAGGCTTTGTTGTTCAGAGGGCAATACTACGAAGAAAAGTACATGTGAAACACCATGTAAAATGTTTGTCTTTGGAAAATTAAATGAAGACACTGAAAAATTTGTAATCCAAACTTGCAATTTGATACATAATCACGATGTGAATCCTGAACTCATCCGCCATATTGTCAATTATAGGCACATAAGCGAATATTTCAAAACCAGGTTGCTGTTGAACGATAGAGCCGGTATACCTATTACCCGGAACTTCAACACATTGGTTAGGGAGGTTGGGGGGCTTGAAAATCTAAATTTCACTGGCCAGGACGCAAGAAACTTCACCAGCGCAGAACGTCGCAAATCTAGGTTTCGTGGTGACGCTAAAGAGGTGATAAATTATTTTGAGGGCTTAAAAGCTCAGAATCCAGATTTCTTCTATGCTGTTGAGAGGGACGTGGATAATAAGCTGCTAAACATTTTCTGGTCTGATGCACGCTGTCGTGCCATGTACAAGGCTTTTGGTGACACATCGTCTTTTGATAGCACATTCTTAAGTAACAGATACCAGATGCCTTTCTGTCCATTTGTAGGTGTTAATCATCATGGAAGTACAGTTTTATTTGCAGCGGCTTTAATCTCATATGAAGACACCGAGTCATTCGAGTGGGTGTTTAAGCAGTGGATCGAATGTATGGGGATAACTCCGAAAGTCTTATTAACTGATTAAAGCAAAGCAATGGAGGGTGCAATCAAGAATGTGTTTTCAGAGACTAAACATAGATTGTGTCTATGGCATGTCCTTCAAAATGCGGATACAAATTTGAGAAACCACCCACAATTTCCTTTAATTGACAGAGATTTGCGTTCACTAGTGCACGGAAGTATCACAGAGGAAGAATTGAAAGATATGTGGGAAGAGTTCAAGGCAAAATATAACTTGCAAGGAAACAAATGGTTAAGGGAGACATGGGGTATGAGACAACGGTGGATGCATGTCTTTTGGAAAGACACTTTCTGTGCGGGTATGTCTTCTACTCAGAGGAGTGAACAAACAAACAGATTTATTAAAACATACGTGAGCATAGAAAATGGCCTGATGCAGTTCATGCAACAATACGAGGATGCCATAAAGCGTAAGGTGGAGGACGAGAAAATCAATAACGCCAACGACATTAAGCACCCATTGAAATGGGATCCCCTAATATTATTCGGGGAGGTCTATAGTAAGGTGTACACAAACAGTAAATTCGAAGAGGTGAAAACTGAGGTATATGGTTGTATAAGCACCGCCGAAATTCTTCCATGGTTTTCATCAAGAGGTTTAGGGCCACTTCAAAAGTGATAGAAGCATTTTGGAAGAAAGACCGTAGGTGTTTCGATGTGAGTATTGACACAATCACTGGCGACTATAAATGTGCATGTAAGATGTTTGAATTTAAGGGGATCTTATGTCGCCATATCATGAAGTGTCTTGATGTATTGGACGTGAAAGGTATCCCAGATAAATACATTTTGGATCGTTGGCGTAAGGATTTGGTGAGAGGTTACGAAAACATCCGTGTTGGGTATTACAACCCGGATGA
>JAGPOY010000260.1:11170-38116 GCA_018983105.1 Silene uniflora | reverse complement strand
AGAATAAAGCATAAAAGAAAAGAGAATTAAAAGGAGAGCGAAAGAGAATTGATTACCGAAATTAGGACGAAAGATTACAAGTCTTAGATCCGAAAGTAACAGTAACAAGGGATGAATAAGAGTAAAAAGGAATAGATCCCCTCTAAGAGTGCATAATCTGATTAGAGACCTAATCATGCTATTTATAATAAAACTACAGCGGAAATTAACCTAATGCGTAATTAAACCTAATTGTCACGGACCTAAAGCCCATGACTCAAAACTACTCGATCGAGAAGAATAAGCTCTCGATCGATTATTATTCAGACATATCACTTGATCGACGAAAATAGTACTCGATCGACCACAATAGGCTCTGGATCGACCACAATAGGCTCTGGATCGAACAGAAGAAGTTCTCGATCGAACACTTCTCAGCGCGTAATTCCTGCTTTGCGCACTGAACTTCAAACGTCCGCCATTTCTTCGTTACTTATCAAAATCAAGCAATTTTGGTGGCGTTGGAAAGCTAAGAGGATACGCTTTCATCTCTAATTGAAATCACCTAATTATCTGTTGTAGAACTCGAGATATGGCTGTCCAAAGTAGACACTAGTGAATTGAAGCTCTTCCTTTGTCTTCCAAGCTCCCTTACTTCTACTAGTTCGTGCTTGGTCTACAACTTGGCCTTTTGACTTGATTATGGGACGGTTTTGCGCTTCCAAATGCATGTGTGATCCGCTCCGACTCTTCCTTCTTCCCAAATGTGTGTACTTGGGATGGTTTAGGCTTGGTTTCCGCTACTTCTCAGCATGTACCTACAAAATAGCAATAGAAGTACAAAGTAGCATATTCGGGGCATAAAGCGATATAAAATCACCTAAAATCACAGAAATGCGTGCCAAAAGGGACCGTAAAAGTCTATATAATATGCACGCATCAGGTCTCTTAGAAGAAGAAGGAGCATTGGGACTCTCAGCAGCAGCCCTCTTCCTGGTGGCACTCTGGAAGATGGCCTCGAAGGGATCACGTCTAGCACCAGCTGCATAGAAAGATAGGGATCAGTAAGATATTTGCAAGAGTTTTCAGTCGATCGAAAATGCAATTAGGCACCGGATACTTACAAGACGACATGCTGCGAGCTGAAGCTTAAGGACTAGCGGTCAAGGAGGCAGCGAAGCTTGGAAGGTACTGTGAAAATAGCCTCTCTTGCTGGGGAATGCTGAAGAACTTCTCCTTGCAGGTGACGGGGTTACCAATGCGAATCAGAGGAGTAGGAGCTGCATGCAAATAGAAGAGTAAGATGGTGAGACAGACAAATCCAATATTCAACAGCGCGAGGAAGGATGCTTACTCGAGTTAGGCTTCCAGGCCTCGAAAAGGCCTTCCACAGGAGGCTGAATAGAGTCCACCTTGAGATAGAAAAACTCCTGGAACCACTTCTCATCCCTCGACTTGGAGGAATGCTTGAAAATAGGCTCCCCCAGGTTACATAGGGTATATTCACCCCTCCCGAGTGATCGAATCTCAACCACATGAGCCAGATCCCCCAGAGAGATCCTAGCACCGGTTTTCTCACTTACAGCAAGGGAGTATAACAGCACGCGCCACACATTGGCGGAGAGTTGGACCATAGCGAAGTTATTGGTGCGGAGAAAGTCAAGAACTAAACGAGGAAAAGGGAATCGGAGACCGTACTTAAAAGGGTAAAGGTATAGACAAACCCAGCCCCTTCGTCGGACATCGACTCTCTGACCCGGACCAGGAATGACGATTTCTACATCATCCCCGAGACCGAGCAGCGCTTTAATCCGAGGAATATCGGCCGGAGTTAGCGACGAATCGCAGTTGTGAAGGTTGACGAAGAGACAACGAGAGACGAATTGATCATCCATCACTAAATCGCGAACGACAGAAGATGAAGTCTGACCCAATCTATCCGTATTCAAAGAAGAAAGAAGAAGGCGATTACCTGAAACGAGGTGCGATGGTGGTGCTCTGACTGGCAGAAGACGAAAAGAGAAGAAGGTGAGAAGAATTGAAAAGATGGAAAGTGGTTGGAATATTGATGATTGAGGAGTTAATGGGAGTATTAATAGGCGGAAGAAACCGAGGGGGAGAAAACAAAGAAAGTGGGGCAATGCGTGTAGAAGAAGGAAAGAAAAGACTGCGCAAGATTTGGAAACTGATAATTTCCCGCTCAATCAACGAAGACGAATCTCGCGCGAAATTATGGGGCAAACTGTTTGGGCATAATTTGTATGCCCAGCCCACTGGAATATGGCCCGACAGATAAGAGAGGAGAAAAGGCCCAACCTGTGTTGCATCATATTGGGCCGAGTAAGGAAGGAGGCTTGATGTCCAGATCAAGGAGAGAGAAAGAACAAGGCCATGGATCGAGTGAGCGAGACAGGCGCCTAAAAGCCCAGGAAGCAGCAAGCAGCCCATGAAGGGTTTAGTATCACGCAAGGAGGCGCCTCGAGAAGACTTGGAGGGAAAGCCATCCAAACCCTATTAGGGTTTGGGTCCTATATAAGAAGACAAGGAGGGAACATGCAGATTCATTCAATTCCATACGCATACTTGCACTAAACCCTAGCAATTGTACTAGCAATATTATAGCCTCTCGCTCATTGTACTCGTCCTCTATTAAGCAAAAGCTAGTGCAATCCTTGGAAGGTACCGTCCTTCCCGCGGTCGTTTCCCACATCGGGTTTTCCGCGTCACCAAAGGCCTCGTGTTATTTACTATTTCGTGTTCTTTACATATTACCAAACCTCGAATAACGCATAAGACCTCTTTGACCTAATTTACTAAAAATAACCAAAACAACTGTATTTCCTTAAATACAATTTTAATGCCAAAAATCCTATTGGCTTAATTTCCATCGACCTAGTATAACTCTTATACTTAGGTTGTGGAAGCGGTTTAGTCAAATGAGTTTGCGACAATTGCATTGGTGTGAACCTTACAAATAAGCTCATTTCTTGCATTTGTCATTGCTATATACTCGGCTTCAAGCATAGAAACTACGAGGGTGATTTGCAAAGAACTCTTCCAGCTCACCACTCTTCTATTGAGACAAAGAATGAAACCAGACTAACTGCGGAAATCATCTTAAGTCACTATGGAAGCTCGCATCAGTGTAACTAGTAACAACAAACTTATCATCTTCATTATATACACCAGGAAGTTGTCCTAATTCTTCTCAAGTACTTAAGGATGCTATTCACTCAAACTCAATATAGTAGTTCTGAGTTTAACGGGTATTTGCAGCATATGCTCAAAGCATTTGCAACATCTGGTTGAGTACACGTCATGGTATACATGATAAATCCATTTTGAACATAACAAGTACTTTATCAATATAAGTTTTGTTAACTAAGTTCAATCATCATTCTCATCGCAATCTATCTCCATAGATATTGATGCTAATATGTAAACTGTATTCTTAGATCCTTCATAGAAAAAATAATGTTCCAATCATCTCTTGACTGACTCAAGCATGGATACATCGTTTCCTATGACTTGTATGTCATCCACATACGATACTGAGAAAATAATACTACTCCCACTTAACTTAACATCCTCTTTCAAGAACTTCTTCAAGAAAAGGTTTTGACATCCGTTTTAGCATGACTCTTAGTCATTTCTCGGAGTCCTGACTCACCAAAGCATCTATGTAAATAGTAGGTTGCCTATTTTCCAAAATCATTATTTTGGACCTTTATGTCAAATAGGAATTATGTCCTAAGACATTTCCGGCAATTACTAAATATAATATAGGGTATAATATGGAGATAATTATTATATTATTTTATTGAATCATAATTACTTGTTAGAGAATAATTAAGGTAATTAATAACAATGTGATTGGATTAATGACTAAAATAATATAATCCTATAAGGTCACACATATAAGCACAATCAGGAAATAATATCAGTCCTATAAGGAAACAGATATGAGGTACCGGTTTTTGGAAAGGAAAATGAGTTCTTTCCTTATTCTACCTAAACTCTATTATGGTATGTGATACTATATATATAAAGGGTTCTAGGGTGATGGTAAAGATGACTGAATGAAGCTTTTGCATAAGAAACCACAAGGGAGAAAACATATTGTTCTTCCTATATACCGTCTGCCTCAAGCACCCATAAAAGTAAGAGAGCGATAGTGATCCATCTCTTCCGTTCTAGCAGACGTGGGTTTCCGGGTTGTGCTTGTGGACCGAGTAGAGGAGCAACAAGTGGGGCTCTTGGATCTCTTTTATATAAGCTATTTGTGGAATTTACGCTACAAGAGGTAAATATTCTTTTCGCTTTTTATTATGATTCATACTATCTTATGCATGTGATCCTAGGATAGATGTTAGGAAATTGTTTCCTGAAATTCCGCTTTCGCATCTATATAATCCTATAGTGGTATCAGAGACACTTGCATAAGATTATATGATCATAATCGTATGCTTGTTTATTATTTTATTCAATTATAGATAGACTTAAAACATGGAATAATTTGCATAATTAATATGGTGATATTAATTGAATTAGTACTCCGTAAATTTTTGTTTAAATTGGAAAATTTTGCATAATTAATATGATGATATTAATTGATTGGTAAATTTTGTTTAGATTGGAAAAAACTTGCATAATTAATATGTTGATATTAATTGGTTGGTTAATTTTTGATTTGGATTTAATTAAAAAAAAAAATCATTTTTTTACTATTCAAGCGGTATTGTTCACGAGTACTTTTCAGACCTAAAATTTTATCATCAGGTTCGAGTGTCGGATTTTGATGCAAAAGTAGTATTTTCGAGTGTAAATGGCGTTTTAAACAAGACTACAAAATAGGGTTGACGTTTTTAAGCCAAATTTGAACGTTTTGATTGACTTTTGGGCTGTTTTACGTTACAAAATTATGAGTTTTGACCTTTTCTATTTATTATTTGGTAATTACTCAATTTGATTGAGGTTTACAATGGTTGTATTGATTCTAATTTGATTAGAATATCCTCGAAGTCCTAATTTGATTAGGATAATTGTTTAATCATTTTAGTTTTAATTTGATTAAAGACGAACTAAAACAAAATAAAATTCCAATTATGCAAATTTTATTGTTAATAATGATGATTATTCCATGTTAGAGTGGTGATAATTGAATTAAAATAATAAAAGATTCGTTTAGTTTATTACTTAATTGTTAGGTAATAGAACTATATTGTTAGTATGATTGTCTTATTAATCGTTAATTAGATAATGTTTGCATTTATCATAAGTTAATATTTATATGATATGTCTGTCTTTATTGTGATTCAATTATAATCTTGAGTTTATCATGGGAAAATATGCATGACTAATATGGAGATATTGGTTGATTTATTTTTGTTACGAGACCGTAAATCACGAATTTTATGTCAAATAAGTTTTTATAAATCTTTTTGCATCGGAACATGAGATCTACTATTTCTACACCGGGGAATGACAACTGGTGGGGTGACAAATGGGATGTGGGCGAACCCACATCATCTTCTACAACACCCATATGTTGTATTACCTCACGCATTTGTTGCTCGTTATCACTAAGGGAACGACCGAGCAATAATCTGTGAACAATTCCATATGCCTAGCCGGATCCTCGTCTACTGTACCTCTGAATAAATTCCGCTCCACCAAATGAAGATAGGTTGGATGGATCCCAAAGGTACCCTCATCAGCTGTAAGTAGAAGAGATCCCTTGGGTAAAGCCTCAACACTAGGCTCAGAATGACTTGCAATACTAGGCATTCTGGAGATAGAAGCGTAACAACAGCAGGTTCAACTGACCCTCTTCTAG
Source organism: Silene uniflora (assembly GCA_018983105.1). NCBI lineage: Eukaryota > Viridiplantae > Streptophyta > Magnoliopsida > Caryophyllales > Caryophyllaceae > Silene > Silene uniflora. Next base: position 32,301 of record JAGPOY010000260.1, on the reverse strand, counting down.
GATATATACCTGCAAACACTAAACACTAGCGCAAAAATAAGAACTGTCTCAAGGAATAAATTCCTTGAGACTAAAGACAAACTTTAAGAAAAGCTATAAAATTACACCGTCTCCCCGGCAACGGCGCCAAAATTTGACACGGCTGTCGTAACCCTATCAAAAATAAAACCAACCGGTCTCAACTAAATGCAGTAGAGGCAGTCGGGTATATATCGAATCCACAGGGAGAGGGCAACCCTATAGCTAACTAAGTCTGTCTAGGTAACCAAATGGGGGTTTAAGTTGTTTGTTATCTAAACTACGAGTTTTAAAAGAGAGAAATAAATAAAAGGGAAACAAGGGAAGAAATATCGAAATAAATCAGAAAAAGAAGGAATATGCCAGGAATCGGTCTGCCGCGGTATCTTCACTATCGGGTTAACTAGGTCGGTCAGTTTATTGATAAGAAGAGCAAGGTTATCTCCTTTCGGTCTCAAACCAGTGATTATACCCTTTCGGTCTCTAATCGCCCCAAGGTCATCCTAACTTTCGCCCTATTAGGAATCGCCTAACGTAACTATGCAAGTCTTTCCTACCAATCTTTCGATCCAGGTCGGGGTTAACTAAACAATCGGTCTCCTACATGCATTCATTCGACCAATCAACAATAAAATTGCATAGAACGATTCTTATCTCGAAACTAACCTAACATGCCAAACCTATCATGCTACTACCACGGGTTTCCTCATCCTAGCATATTGAAGAAATTAGCTATGCATGGCATGGGGCATTAAACTAACAATTGCTAATCTAATAACATGAGACATGATTGCTAATAATAGAATTGATCAAATCAATAATAAATGAGCAAGGATTAAATAAAAGGGAAGGAATGATTACAAAGTTGAAGATCGGGAATTGCAAAGAACAAAAATCCGTATCTCGAACAAATAACCGTAGCGAAAAGCAAAGTAACAGTAGCTAGTAATTAAGAGATAATAAGTATGAGGTATGAAAAGATGATCCTTCTGATTAGTCGTCGAATCTTATTTATAATAAGCTAAGCGCGTAATTTAACCTAATTAAGTAATGAGCCAAATCCCATCACAAAATACTCCTCGATCGAAGAGAATGACCCCATCGATCGAGCAAAACTCCTCAGCAACCTCTCGATCGAGGAACACACCTCCTCGATCGAGGACTTCCAACATAGCATCCCCTCGATCGAGCACAGGACAGCTCGATCGAGATCTTCAGTCAGTGCAAATCACTCGATCGACGAACAGTAGTGGTCGATCGAGGCTTCTTCCACTTCTAACTCATAACTTGGCCTTTTGACTTGATTATGGGACGGTTTTGCGCTTCCCAATGCATGAGTGATCTGCTCTGACTCTTCCATCTCCTAAATGAGCGTACTGGAGGCAATTCCGGCTTGGTTTTCACTACTTCTCAGCTTGTACCTACAAGATAGCAATGAAAGTACAAAGTAGCATATTCGGGGCATAAAGTGACAATATATCATCTAAGTGACATAGAAATGCGTGACAAAATGGACCATAAAGACTATGTGAAATGCACGCATCACATATGGTCCTGGAGATTTGTTTATTAAAATCGTTTTAAGTACGGACAAATCCCTTCAGGTACTACTTTACTCTTCAACTTCTTATCCTTCCTATCCAAAATGCAAATCGGTCTCTCCTCAAAAGATAGACTCGGCTCAAGCTCGGGTACTTCCCTTTCCAACACATGGCTCGTCGGGTCTCGGATGTACTTTCTAAGTTGAGACACATGGAAAACATCATGAACTTTACTCAAACTCGGGGGCAAATCCAATTTATAAGCCACGGCACCAATCCTTTTTACCACATCATATGGTCCAATATACTTTGGGCTTAACTTTCCTTTGACTCCAAATCTCTTCACTCCTTTCATAGGGGATACTTTCAAGAACACTTTATCACCAACTTCAAACTCCAAGGGTCGGCGACAAACATCGGCATAAGACGATCTTGGGCGGTTTTCATCCTCTCTCAAATAATCTTTACTTGATCAATAGTTTCGGCTAGCTTGTCGGGTCCTAGATCACGAACATCACTTGCTTGGTCCCAACAAATAGGACTACGGCACTTGCTTCCATATAGAGCTTCATAAGGAGCCATCTTGATCGAGGCATGGTAACTATTATTGTAGGAAAACTCCACCAAAGGTAAGCTCTTTTCCCAACTAACATGAAAATCAAGGGCACAGGCACGCAACAAGTCTTCAAGAGTTTGAGTAGTCCTCTCGGTTTGTCCATCGGTAGCGGCATGAAAAGAGGTACCCATCAACAACTTACTACCCATAGCCTCTTTTAAGGCCTTCCAAAATCTCGAACAAAACCCGGGGTCACGTTCCGACACAATATCTTTAGGAACACCATGGTAACGGACAATCTCCTCAACATAGGTACTTGCTAGTCGATCTAAACTCCAAGTCTCTTTGATAGGAATGAATCTAGCACACTTGGTCAACCTATCAACAATTACCCAAACGACATCCTTTCCACCAACGGTCCTAGGCAAGGCCGTGATAAAATCCATGGAGATGGATTTCCATTTCCACAAAGGCACATCCAACGGTTGTAGCAAACCTCCGGGTCTCTTATGTTCAATCTTCACTTGTTGACAAGTGAGACACCTTCCAACATATGACACAATGTCATTCCTCATGTTAGGCCACCAAAATTGAAGTTTCAAATCTTTATACATCTTGTCTCCTCCGGGGTGAATCGAATAAGGGGATAGATAAGCTTCATCCAAAATTCTCTTTCTCAAATCGATGGCATCGGGAACATACATGCGGCCACGATAGCGAAGGTATCCACTAGCATCAATTCCACAATCTTTAGCTTTCCCAACAAGAAGCTTGGTTGAATACTCTTGAAAGTAGCATCGTCCACTAAATTATCAAGAATCTCACGGTGAAGGACGGGTTCGGCAACCATAGCACCAAGGTAGTCATAACCACTTTCCACGAAATCCAAATTTAGCTTAAGAAATTCGGCACAAAGGTCATTAGGGAGCACATAAATGGCGGTCAAGGAATGAGTCGTCTTCCTACTAAGAGCATCGGCAACCACATTTGCCTTTCCTTCATGAAACAACAACTCTACATCATAATCATTCACCAATTCTAACCAACGTCGTTGCCTCATATTCAACTCCTTTTGGGTGAAGATATACTTTAAACTCTTATGGTCGGTGTAGATACGGCAACGAACTTCAATAAGGTAATTTCTCCACATCTTCAACGCATGAACAACGGCGGCTAACTCAAGATCATGAGTGGGGTAGTTCGCCTCATGAACTCTCAATTGTCGCGAAGCATAGGCGACGGTAATAACCCGCCAAATTAACCCAAGAAACTACGGATCTCAGCAACATTGGTCGGGCTCTTCCACTCAATCACGGCTTCAATCTTCGAAGGGTCTACCATAACACCTTCCTTGGATATCACATGACCAAGAAAAGACACATTAGACAACCAAAATTCACATTTGGAGAACTTGGCAAACCACTCTTGACGACGAATAATCCCCAAAATAGTAGGAAGATGATTGGCGTGCTCTCCCTTTGACTTAGAATAGATGAGGATATCATCGATGAAGACCACAACACACGTGTCCAAGAACTCACTAAAAGTTCGGTTCATTTGATCCATGAAGATAGCGGGAGCATTGGTCAATCCAAAGGGCGTCACCTTAAACTCGAAATGTCCATATCTCGTGTTAAAGGTGGTCTTAGGTATATCGGAATCATGAACGAGGATTTGATGATAAGCGGATCTCAAATCATTCTTAGAAAACGTAGAAGCGCCTTTGAGTTGATCAAACAAATCTTCAATCCTTGGTAGAGGGTACTTGTTCTTAATGGTAACGCGGTTAAGCTCACGATAGTCGATACAAAGTCTCATGGATCCATCTTTCTTCTTCACAAAGAGAACCACCCCATGGCAAGGCACTAGGTCGAATGAATCCTATCTCAATCATTTCATCAAGTTGTTTCCTTAACTCCATCAATTCTTTTGGTGCCTTACGATAGGGAGCTTTAGCAATGGGACCGGTTCCGGGTATTAGATCGATGAAGGACTCCACATCACGCTCGGGAGGAATCCCGGGTAACTCATCGGGAAAGACATCGGTAAACTCACATAAAACGGGCACTTCTTCAAGCTTTGGCAACGAAACTTCGGTAGAAGTCACCACACAAATAAAGGATTGGCAACCTTTCCTCAACATGTTCACCGTGTTCAAAGCGGATATCAACTTCACACACTCATGGGAATGAACTCCTTTGTGTGATACTCGGGTCCCTAGAGGACTCTTGAGACAAATCTTTTGGTCTCGGCACGCACTTACTCGAATCTTGCCTCATACAAAGATAACCAATCCATACCCAAAATCACATCGAATTCCTCAAGGGGAAAACGAAGTAGGTTAGCGGGGAAGATAATTCCCGAAATCACGATTGGAACATCGGAATAAGAATAGGAGCATGAGATGACTTCTCCGGAAGGTAAGGATATGGAAGTATCCTCACTAGGTATGGGTTTAAGGGGTAGTTTTTTCGAAAATTTAGAAGATACAAAAGACAAAGACGCGCCGGTATCAAAAAGTATTAGACACGGTTGATCAAAAATCGAGAACATACCCGTGATGTGGGCTTAGTCGTCACACCCAATCAAACACATTTGTATGCTCAAAACACTAACTAGCTAGTGAGTAAGTCCAGGTCGATCCATGTGACGGTGAGCTTTGGGTTCTAAGTTTATCTATCCTAATAATGCAAGTGTCACAATTATAGGGTGTTTGTAATCTAAACTAATGAAAGCAATAAATAACAAGGATGAAAACAATAAAAGGAGAAACTAGGAAGAGTGGGTTCACATGGGTAATCAAATGGTAATCCAAGGGATGAGTCTTAGTGTTTGGTCGAGGTCGTAATAGAATAGGGTCGAGGCTTTCGATCTTACAACCCTTAGGTCAGAAAGGGCTAGTGACACACCGTAGTCCCTAACCTCCCTACTAGTCTTAAACACGGTCTAACCCTCAATCGAGACTTTCGATCTTACAACGAAGGTTAAATAATAGTCTAGCAAGCCTTGAGGCTTTCGATCTTACAAGGTATGCTTAGACATAAGAGAATCAATGCAAGTTTTGTCATTCAAGCATTTCATCAAACATAAAGCATGCATAAGACTAGATAATACAACAATAATTTAATCAACCAAACAACTCATCATGTACTATGGATTTACCCTTTAATGTTCCCCATAATCCCCCACTAGTCCTAGCAAGGTCACTACTCACTCATTATCATATGGGTCATGCAATCAATGGTGTCAAACATCTTAGCATGAACAAACATGGTAAATAAGCAAGGAAATAATCAAAGGATTAACAAGTAAATAAAGGGATTAAGAAATATACCAACATAAAGGAGATGAACATAAATAAAGGAGAATCTTTGTATAAAGATGAAGACTTGTCACCAATCTTCAATCATGAACCCAAGAGATTCAAGACTAATCTAATGAACAAGTATTGAAAGATTGAATGTTGAAAGATTAATATTAATTGTGGAAAGATTGAAGAACAATTGTTGAATGATTAAAGTTTAATCTACTCCTAATCTAATCTAAAAGGGGGCTTGTCAAGCCTTCCTCTAATCTAAGTGGGCATAACCCTAGAATTATTACAAGTTGGGTATTTATACTAAGTACAAGAATTAGGTTAAGTAGAGGTGGAGTATCGTTCAAAATCTTTGGCGGAGTAATTAGAGGCAGCCCGGGTCACAAGAAAGTCGTCCCGGGCTTTTGTACCTTGGACCCGCTCGGGTCGAGAGGAAGTCGCCCGGGTTGGGCACGACCCGCCCGGGTTCTCTCCAAGTCGCCCGGGTCCTGGGTACAAATGCCCCTTTTTGCTTCGTTCTGCTTCAAAAGCTATGGGGGTGTCCTCCCAGCCCGTGGGGGCTTCTCTACTTGGCTTCATTTCTTCACTTAGGCCTTTGGTTACGTCTCCTCTACATGCTAGGTCCTTGGATATCGTCATTTTAGCTCCGAAATGCTCCATTTAAGCACGATTTAGCTCCTCCACCTACAAGCAAGCCAAAACCCAATAGAAAAGCAAATAGGAAGCTAAAGAGCACGAAAGGACCCTAATAAGTGCGTAAAAGCATGTGAAACTAGGTTCATTAAGGGGGTAAAAGTGCGTATATTTCGGTCACATCAACCCGTAATAATATCGGATTGGGCGGCGGATTCGGCTCTACTCATGACAAAGATGGTTCCTCTTGGCTTAGCATTAGGGAAAGGAGCCTTCTTCTTCTCGGGGAAATCCTTGTAAAGATGATCGGGCATGTTGCAATTGAAACAATTCAACGGCTTATTAAAGCATCCAACTCCGGGGTGTAGTGGTTGTCTACAATTGTAGCACTTGCGATCTCTTTCCGGCCTATTGGTTGATGTAGGAGTTTGTCCTCTTGGCTCTTGAGTTTCTTGCACTTGTGCTCTTTGGTCTTGTCCTCTTAGCACGAACCTCCTCTTGTTACCAAAGTTTGGAGTAAGAGAAGGCACAAAGGGTCTCTTGCCATGAAAGTTAGGACGGTAAAAATTACAAGGGGCACGAGACTTAGCATCCTCTTCAATAGCCTTCAACGAACTTTCGGCCCAAATAGCATCATCATAGACTTTCACAAAGGTGGTCGAGTTCCTCCTCACCGTGCTCTCCACTTTGGGGTTCAACTTGTCCTTGTAGAAGTAGACACGATCTTCTTCATCTTTCACGAACTTTGAAGCAAAGTGAGCTAGGTCATTGAACTTGTTGGTGAACTCTTGAATAGATAGCTTCCCTTGCTTGAGGTCCATGAATTCCTTCAATCTTTGTTGCTTGAGCTCCTTAGGATAGAAGCGGGTCTGCACAAGAGTCTTGAAGCGGGTCCAACCGAAGTTAGGGTCTTGAGTAGCGATGTCACCGGTCAAAGTCCACCATCTATCGGCCTCCCTCACAAGAAAGTGAGAGGCTAACTTCACCTTGTCTCCCTCTGGGACATTGTAAAGCGAGAAATTCTTCTCCATGTCACGGAACCACTCCGATAGCTCAACGGGATCCACTTCACCACCATAGGTCCTAGCCTTGTTCCTTGATAGTTGGCTTGCAATCCAAGTGAAGCTTCCTTGATGATTTTCTTCTTGAGGGACGGGATTCACATTGGGTTGAGCATTGGCGGCACATTCTTTATTCCCTAGGATTCGAACAAGAGCTTGCATGATATTGGTGTCCACATCGGTTGGTCTCACCATCTTTTCAAGACACAAAATCAAACAAGTTAGCACCTACCAAATAGCATAAACAAGAAGACTACCAACTTAGGTCCTTAGTCTACCCATCTCTCGTTCATTATTTGAGGTCAAGTTCGGTTTAAGGTCGGGGGACACGTGTGTGCGTCGGGAGCAACTTAGGCTCTGATACCAACTGTGAACCCTCGCGATAAATGCGGAATTATAAATAAGAAAAAGTAGCGAAAATGCGGGATTTTAAAAACTTTCAAGACATGACTTATCTAAAGCGTGGGTTCCAAAACCAACATACGGAAATAACAGTGTATGGGAGTAAAACATAAGTGTATACAATACGATAGTCAAAAAAATGGGGAAAATGTATCCCACGAATGACAAGACGAAGGGTGAGTCTAAGCAGTGAAATGTATAATACTACTAGTCCAAGGTACTCGCTAGCTCACACGTCTATACCCCATGAAATGCATCGTCACCAACCTGTCATTCATGTAAACATGAAAGCCACAGTCAGTGGGGAATAACTCAGGGTTCTCCCAGCCACAATATGTCGAAATACATGTAAACAAGAATACAATAAAGTGAACATATTGAAAGAACGTAGATGGCATGCCTAGACGGATGGCACAATCGAATAAGGATAGGCAGGTATTCACAATTCAAGAATGATTAAGTAATTGGATTATAACTCAAATCAAAAAATGCGAGGCATTCACATTTGCCGACCGACAAGACACACAACCTAGACTCCGACCTCCTGGTAGGAGATGCACATAATACGATCCTAGTCTAAACCTGCCCAGACTCTAGGGAGATAACATTACCCGATTCGACATACGACAAACCAATCGTATCCAAGACTCGATACGTGGCACATACACTTGTAACCAAAGGTCGAGTAACCCCTAAACGGAAACATGGCACATACACATGTCACCAAGGTCCAAAGAAGGGCGGAAGGGGATCCAAACCGGAAACATGGCACATACTTGTAACCAAAGTTCCGAAAGAGAAAAATAAGGAATGTCAAGTCGTCACAGCATGTAAATGTCACACTTGGATCACAAGTAAGATCAACAATATATGCATGGTCATACGTAAACAATTCATACATTTGTTATTTAACAATCGTGTGAAAGATATTTGTATAAGAGGTTATTAATAGAAGCGGTAAGAGAAGCAAAATACAATAAAAGGGGTTCCCAGCCGGACTAGGTGCTGGCATCCGGCCCACCGGCTGAGACACACAGCTCAACTGAAAACTCAATTAAAACTTCAAATGGCGCGCAACCGGTTCGGGCCCAGGCTGCCGGCCTACCGGCAGAGGGTCCAAGCATTGGTTTTTGAAAACATTGGCAAGGCTTGTAGGAGGCACCTAGCCGGTCAGCCGGCAGCCGTCCTACCGGCAGAGCGTCTCCCACACTTAGAAATTTCGAGAAAAGCTAGAGGAGGAGGGCTCCCAGCCGGGCAACCGGCAACCGGCCTCCCGGCAGAAAGTCCTTCTTGGTTGAAATTTAACAAAAATGCAAATAGCGCACTGTCGGGTGGGGCACCGGCAGCCGGCCCACCGGCAGAGGGCTCCTGCTACGAAATTCGACATTTTTATTTCTCCAAATATATTGAATTCAACTCAAATCTTTACACAAGCATTATTTACATATCCTAGCATGATTCTAGCATAGAAAAACATTAGCTTGAGACGGAAACATAACCAAACATGATTTGTAACCTAGAACATGGAATTACTCATCCAAACATGTGAGAAATCACATAAGAATCCATTCAAATCAAACCTTGTATAGAATACAATGAGAATTCATCTTTGAGCAACTATTAAGACTAATTAACACATAAGAACATAAATTTGACAAGAAATGTCAAGTAACCCATCACCGTTACCTTTTTGCGCCTTCAATCCTCAATCGAATCGTCAACAACAAATTTATCTCCTTCCGGGTCAACCCAATCTTCACCTATAATGAACTAATTAAGCCAAATAATGGTGGAAAAATAATTTTAATGGTCGGAATTGATGTAATGCGATAAAATCGCTAGACCCGATAGTGACCCGACCCGACACATCATTTTACCCGAAATGATCCGGCCCGATAATGACCCGACCCCGACCCAAAAGGGTATGCTGACCCGATATGACCCAAACCCGATTTGACCCGGCCCGACTTAACTCGACCCGACGAATCTGATTGCCACGTCAACATAAAATTAGGAATCCTCCTCTATGAAGTGAACCGATCCGAACCGAACCGAAACCGAACCGATCCGAAGGAAAAAAATCCGATCCAAACCCACCTCATAATAACCCATACCCGATCCATTATTTAAAAATTCATATCCAAATCCACTATTGGAAAACCCGAACCAAATCCACACCCGATCCATTCGAACCCGAACCCGATCCATTCAAATATTTTTAAAAATTTAGACTTTATTGTACTTGATATTTCAATTTTGTCATTTAAAATAATTTTTTTATATAGTCAAATCAACATTTGGATCGGGTTTTGGATTATATGGTGGATCGGATATGGATTTGGAGCAGGTATGGATACGGAAAAAGCATAATGAATTGGGTATGGATTTTGAAATTTTGGATATGGATCGGGTTTGGATATGAATCGGTGATCCACTAAGTTAGTGGATCGGGTTTGGATATTGCAAAACCCGATCCAACCCGATCCATTGCCATCTATTGAAGTCCTCCCCTACAATTAACCAAGTAATTCCTATGATAATCATATCCTACAACAATATAATACTCATAAACCCTTAATTAAATCATCTAGTTACCCAATACTATAATTAAATCCCCATAAGACAAAAGCCCCAAAAATGTAGGGTTACTACTAATAATAAGAAGAGAAGAGGATAAAGAACAACTTACAAAGGTAAGAAGAAGTTGAAAAAGAGATATATATATCAAGGCCCAATAACACGGAGCCCATCACGCAAACACTGGATCTGAACCCGTATACCCGGTCGAGTGTACGAAGGCACTCAGTCGAGTACACCAGCCACTTAGCCGAGTGACACACGACTAGTAATAGTTGGGTTTAAGCCCCAAAACTCACTCGGTCTCACAACACGGTCGAGTGCACAACTAGAAAATCAAGTATTACATCTTAACTTTCGAATTTTTTGGCAACTAAACGTATCCATTTCTACAATCTTTAAACCCAAACTTGGGTTACTGTTCATGTAACAATAACTTGGTCATTTTTGCCCATTTGCCCTTACCTATATTTCTTCTCATTTCCGTTCCATTTTCCTTTCATCCTGCATATCATTCTCACCATTTTCCTTTCCTGAATTTGTTTGTTTCCATTTCAGCCAAAATGGCTTCCGAGTTCCAACGTCGCCCTTCTCGACCCTTCCTTTCAGCCACTCAGTTCCCCATTTCATCGGCTTTACTCTCTTCTCTCTTTGAGTGTTTTTTATTTTCTGTGGTTACTTCCATTGTCATATTTGCATGCCTGATCAGAGGACAGACGGTGTTAGCGAGGGGTTTCTGAAAGTGAAGCCCTTTTTAGTTGGTAGTTTTGCAGTGGTTGTTGAGGGCGAATGTCGTAGATCGGCGGTAATCATAATTTGGAATGGCGCCAGCGACGGTAATATGTGCTTACATTCACACCTATTCCCCAATTTAATTTCTCAATTCTTTTCAATTACTCATTTTATTTTCTATTGATTCTTGCATTTGGGATTTTTTCACCTTCTTCGTTTGATTCTTATAGTTAGGATTTTGCGTGTTGTGTATGCATTTTCTTAGGCCAAATTTGTTAAGTTTTTGTTGCTTTCCTCACTTATATTAGTATGATCATGCTTTTATTCCGTTTCTGGTGACCGTTTGCATGGGTTGGTAATTGGTATATGTTTTATGCAATCTTACTCTACTTGGGTTTGATTGAAGTTGTCTTAATTTTAATTTGTGGATGATGATTATTTTTCTTTTTGTAGATTTAGCGTGGTTCTTGGTGGATCAGTCACAACTCACAAGTTAGTGATTCGTGTTAGCGTGGTTCTTGGTGGATCATTTTTTTTTTCTTTTCCTATTTTACCTTTCATTTGAACCTTCACGGCTGATCTCTTAATTTGTTTTGTATTGATATTTGTTGGTAGTTTTCGTGATTCGTGTTAGCGGATGAGGAAATGCAATCCCCTAAGCAAAGCTCTTAAAAAATTTGAGCAAGAGCTTGCTATCTCGGAAAATAATGGGATTAATCCTGCAGGTTTCCGGAAGGTCGATATGGGAATCACTTGATCTTTGTTAACTTTTTACTGGTTACATAGTGTTATTTGGTGTTTGCTATGGTCAATTTATCTATGCGTTTTTGGTTGAGGTGATGAAGGTAGGAATAACAAGATGAGTACCAGTATGATTGCTTTTACATGCCATTAACCATTTTTGCACCTCCGCTAAAGTCTCAGCCACTCGAAAAATCCCCACCATCTCATATTTCTCCTTCATCTTGGTAATAAATAGTGTCAATTCTTAAATTCGAGTAAATTCCGAAGGTAGTTTATTGGCTACAGTTTACAACATTCGGTGACGGGAGGTGCTCTGTACAACAAAACTTTTCATTCGAGATTATGTTACTAATTGATATAGTGGTAGCTTTAGTTGTTGATTTATAAGTTTGTGACAGCAGGTTATGTTCATTCAACAATTTTTGAATGCCTTTAGTGTCACTCTCTACTGTTTCTGGCCTAATTCAATACCATTGTGCTGATAATAGTCTTGAATACATGAGAAGAGCCTCCCCTATTTCCAATCCCTAATGTGTGCCTCTATAGAACTGACCTTTTGAATTCTATTATCGCAGCTTTGTGGACATTTGTACATGACCAAATATGTTATATCCCTTATAATGGGCCGGTTTTCATCAAGCGTCAATGGGTTCTTCCAAATTTGTTTTTAATCCAGCAGAAGCGAACAAGCTTTGTGCATCAAACCACTTCATCTTTACTCGGTTATACAACCAAACAAAAAAAATCTAAACCCGAAAAAACTGATTCAAACTATCCGAACTGATATGCAATCGCAGACCTGAAATGAGGATATAAATATGAACTGCAACCAATATTTTATTCAACCTGAATGAAGCAAAACTAAACCAAATTCGGCAATACCTAATGAAAAATCCAGAAGTGATAGTAGCCTTTGAGAAGCCAGTGTCTTAGGTACATACTATTTCCAATAATTCCCCCGGCATGCATTAGGAGATAATGTGTCTTCTCACTTCTATTGCAGGAATAAACGGAGGCAATTCTTCAGTAAGATATTCTCCAAGGCAGATGTGATTCTTACCCAACAATGGATAATAATTCTTCTTTAACTATTCGTCTTACTATATTGTTTGGTAATAGACTATCTTTTTCAACAATAACATCGTATTCTTCCTTACATGTTTGTTTTTCTTTTTGTTTGGTACGGAACTTCTAGCGTTACCAAACTCTTGTGCTCTCTCTACCTGCCTATGTCACTTGTTTGGTAGGAAACTCGTAACATATAATTTCACACACCTTATCGAGTTTTTTAAACTCCCGTTAAAGAGACAAAAATAGTAAGAGCTTTCACAAATGGGTGTAGAAGTCAAAATTAGAAAGTACAAAATCGCAATCGGATGTCAAATCCAGTTAATGTCAAGTCAGATGTCAGTTGGTTTTTATCTCGGTCATTATCAAGTATATTTATATCGGGTTGAGTCATCATTAGGTCACGGAGTATCTTGTGTCAGTTGTGTTATATGTTGGACAGAGACAAATCAGGTTGTATCAGTTATTGGTTTGGCCTTGGGTTGGACAGGCCTATTAGCCGGATTGTATTCATTATTTGTCTCATCTTAAGCTGGCCATATTTGGTTCGCCAAATTGTTTTATGGGTCTGGTTTGTGACGGTTTGGGTCAACTCAACTTTTTAAAACTTTAACTGAGTGTCCAACTTTAGATACGAATTAGTGGTGATGTAAGAAAGTTAGACAAATATAACATTTGACCGTCAAGAACATATATAACAAATTGAAACATATTAGTTATAGTAACTCATAAACTATTGCAAATTATGTCAGTGTGACTGCAACCCGAATCCAGGACGATGCTCTAGAGACTGATGAACTCGATTACATTACTGGAGGTGTACATCAACGATGCACTCGATACGCTCAAAATTGCTTTCATAACCTACGTTTAGTACCTTTTTATACATCTTATTTTCAGCTGCACTTGTAAGGAACATAGTAGCAGGAAATTTCATCGGTTTGCCTGCTATGATTTACAAGTAAGTGTCCCAACTTATCCTTTCTTTGTTTTAAATGATTAACTGAAAGTCTGAAATTGTTCTATAACCTGATTTCAAATATGGAACTAATTTCAACTTTTGCTGTAGATTGGACATGACTAGGACAAGTTGTCTATTGGTTTACAGTTTATAGGAAAGACCTAAAAGTCATGGTCTGAGGCCACGTTATTACACATTTCTTCTACAGTTCAGGTATATCCATGATCTTTTAATAATAAATCTCAATTTTTTTATTGCTGGTCAACTTTCGCTAATTTTTGGATGACATTTTATTTACGATTATTTTTCTATTACTCATTTAATTTACAATTGATTTTCCCTTGTAACTGGGCTAATTTTGATGTAATTTTTGTTTGCCTTCTCCGTCTGGCTCTTATAGTTAGGCTCTATTTTGTTTTTTTTATCTGTGTTTGCATTCACCGCGATTTTCAAGTGTTGATAGTTCTTTTCTTGATGTGCCCTCAACTGTTGAGGACGGACGGTACATTGCATTGCGGATAAATGGAAACCTATGTATCGAAATGAGGAACATCGCCAGTGAGGGACGTCGCTGTAAGGTAAATTAACACATTGTTGCTGATGTTAAATGGGGTAGATTATTTATTGTTAATCAAATAAGTTAGGGTTTAGTTTCTGCATTTCCTTCGAGGAACGTGGACATTAGTGAAGACACGTAAGTTTTATTTACCCATTATTGTTGACGTTAGATGAGGTGGATTATTGGTTGTGAATTAAATAAGTTGGGGTTTAGTTTTTAGGTTTAAATTGATTGTATACAATGACTCGAGGCACACAACAGACCTCTTGATTATGTGGTTTTCCCTTCCTTTTTGTTATTGTGCACCAGAGAACCTATCGACTAGGCAAATCATTCTTGGCCTTTCTTCTTCGGTAGCTTCATTGCCTAAAATGTATTAGGTACACACTTACACAGCTGTAAGGTCAAATCCTAATCATGTGTCAGAAAAGGAATGACATGATAGGAAGGAGGGAGGGAGATTGCAAATATGTTTGTGAAGAATTTGAATGTGAAAACAACCACAACCCATGTTTACCTTCAAAATCTTTTCTAAACAACCATGTTTTCCAATCTTTTCTAAACAACCATCATTTCCAATTTCAGGTCTGTACGAAGCAGTTTGTTGATCAACCTTCTGCCAACAGAGAGGTAATTCCCCTAGGTTTGTTGATAAGTCGATTTCTTATGTGCTACAATTTCCTATGACTTGGGCGTCAATGTGAAGTAATAGAGCAAAGTTGGTCATAAAGCAAAGTGCGCTGGTCAATGTACATTTACTTTTAACTACAGGTTAAAAGTCTTTATATAGGCAACATCATCTTAATTCAGCCCAGGATCTTCGTCACATTTCTGGTTCAGGTTAGTTAACTTTTCATTTTTAAATTCTTACCTTAAATGTGGGCAGCTTGTCTTGCATGAAATCTTGTGCATTAGGTTTTATGTTTGTTGCGGTTCGATGATACTCACTGTCATAACTTCTTTAAGATTAGTAGGAACAAGTTCAATGTGAGGAGCGTAGTTTAGGCATGTGACGTTTCTTTGTGGTTAACCGCTGAATGCCTTGAAGAAGAGAAAACAGAGGACCTTTTAAAACATCCACGGTAGCACTCTACGTTTGGCTATCATCTTGAAGCCAAAGCTGATGTATTTTTGTTCAGATGTGTCTGATTTAACTGAAAAGGCAAATCTATTCTGCTGTTATGCACCCCTTACTTTGTGACGGTAAGGGTATGCCATCAACCGCCCTTTCCAAAGGCCATCCATATTTGGCCATCTATATTTGAGCTTTAGCAAACATTTGATAGCCATTTCTAGGGTGGTGTTATGGATGTGAGAGGGTGATCTATTTTCTCTTCTCCCAGGCATTCATGAACTTACCATACGCAGCAGCTGCATGCTTATGTTATTGTTATGACTTGTCGGCTTTGCATTGTTACCTTGTCATCATCGTGAGAGCTTACACAAGCATTTGTCCTAGGGAGTCCAACATAAGATGGTAGTTGATCATGTCACATTTTGATCTGTTGGTTTGATGTTTAAAATCGGAAAGAATACGTACCCATCTCAGACAACTTGTAAGACGATGATATTATAAAATGAGTGCACCATGATTTTGAATAGTAAGTCTACGCTTTACTGTGTGAAGTAGTGCTTCTGTTCCTAGGGTTTATGTCCTTCTACCTTTATATTGGTCGGTCTAATTTCCTAAAGAAAAAATGTGGTTTCCCAAAGAGTTACAAATATGTACACGAAAATAAAGATAAGTGATTTTGTCTGAACAGTGACAGTTTGCGAAAATATACGAACGGGTACCTTTAATTTACGGGTTAAATTTTAAATAACATTAATACTTTGGGTATTTTAATAACGTTACTCTAATAATATGTTGCAACAATTACATTTGTGTTGGTCATGTATTATATAATAGCTAGGAGTATAATGTACCTGCTCTGATATTTTGGTAGATGTTTAGTACATAAGTTATTAAAATGTATTGACATTCCAGTGTAGGTAGAGAGAGCACAAGAGTTTGGTAGCGGTAGAAGTTCCGTACCAAACAAATAGAAAGACAAACAGGTAGGGAAGAATATGATGTTAGTGTTAAAAAAGATAGTCTTTTACCAAACAATATAGTGAGACGAATAGTTAAGGAAGAACTATTATACATTGTTGGGTAACAATCACATCTGCCTTGGAGAATATCTTATTGAAGAATTGCCTCTGTCTATTCCTGCAATAGAAGTGAGAAGACACATTATCTCCTAAAGCATGTCGCGGGGAATTATTGGAAATAGTATGTACCTAAGACACTGGCTTCTCAAAAGCTACTATCAGTTCTGGATTTTTCATTTGGTATTGCCGAATTTGGTTCAGTTTTGCTTTTTCTCGCTCCGTCGCGCAACAATCGCAGCTTCATCTTCTTCAATTCCCATCACCGGTTGTTTATCATCTCATCTCTCTCACTCAAAAAGGTGAACTCCCAACTACCATTTTCATCAATCTGTACATCAGTTCAATTTTCTGGGTTTATTTTTAGGGTTACTCATATACTAATAATATTAATGATTTTATTATTGCTATTACTATTTTTTGCTTTTTACTGTGATACAATCGGAGTTTTTGCCTTCTTTTATAAGCTTTTTGATGAGCGAGTCGTTGTTCACTCAAACAAACACATTTATACTCAACAAACTAGCAAGTAGTAAGTGGAGGTCGAACCCACCTCTAACCCAAAGGACGGGGGTACTCAAGTCAATCAATCTAGTCAAAGATGTGCAAAGACTGTCACAATTGAAAGGGTTTTGTAGTCTAAACTAATGAAAGCAATAAATGACAAATATTAAATCAACAAAGAGGAAAACTAGGAAGAGTGGGTTCATATGAATGATCGAATGGTAATCCAAGGGATGAGTCTAGTGTTTGGTCGAGGTCGTAATAAAATAGGGTCGAGGCTTTCGATCTTACAACCCTTAGGTCGGAAAGGGCTAGTGACACACGTACACCCTAACTCCCCTACTAGACTTAAGCAGAGTCTAACCCTCAATCGAGGCTTTCGATCTTACGACGAAGGTTGAATAGTAGTCTAGCAAGCCCTGAGGCTTTCGATCTTACAAGGTTTGCTTGGACAAAAGAGAATCAATGCAAGTTTTGTCATTCAAGCATTTCATCAAACATAAAGCATGCATAAGACTAGATAATACAACAACAATTTAATCAACCAAACAACTCATCATGATATATGGATTTACCCTTTAACGTTCCCCATAATCTCCCACTAATCCTAGCAAGGTCACTACTCACTCATTATCATGTGGGTCATGCAATCAATGGTGTCAATCATCATAACATGAACAAACATGGTGAATAAGCAAGGAAAGGAACAACTTAAATAAAGATGAACAAGTAAATAAAAGGATTTAAGAAGTATACCAAACAATAAAGAAGATGAGCATAAATAAAGGAGAATCCTTGTATAAAGATGAAGACTTGTCACCAATCTTCTATCATAAACCCAAGAGATTCAAGACTAATCTAATGAACAAGTATTGAAAGATTGAATGTTGAAAGATTAATATTAATTGTGGAAAGATTGAAGAACAATTTGTGGAATGATTATAGTTTAATCTATTCTAATCTACTCCTAAAGGAGGCTTGTCAAGCCTAACCCTCTAATTATTACAAGGAGGGTATTTATACTAAGTATAAGATTAGGTTTACTAGAGGTGGAGTGTCGCACAAGGACAAAGCGGAGTCATAAGGAGAAGCTCGGGTCGAAAGGAAGTCGTCCCGGGCATTTGTACTTTGAACCCGCCCGGGTCACGAGGAAGTCGCTCGAGTCGAGTACGACCCGCCCGGGTTCTAGGTACTAATGTTCCTATTTGCTTCGTCCTGTCACAAAACCCGTGGGGGTGTCTTCCTAGCCCGTGGGGGCTACTCTACTTAGCTTCATTTCTTGACTTAGGCCTTTGGTTACGTCTCCTCTTCATGCTAGGTCCTTGGATATCGTCATTTTAGCTCCGAAATGCTCCATTTATGCACGATTTAACTCCTCCGCCTACAAGCAAGCCAAAACCCAATAGAAAAGCAAATAGGAAGCTAAAGAGAACGAAAGGGCCCTAATAAGTGCGTAAAAGCATGCGAAACTAGGTTCGTTAAAGGGGTAAAACTGCGTATATTTCGGTCACATCAAATATCCCCACACCGAAACTTTGCTTGTCCCGAGCAAAGAGGTGAACAAAACCATAACCCTTATTTAAACTACGACTAATAGCATATCCGATATGAGACAATTAGCGGGTCTCACTCCGCCCCTTCAACTCACAACAAGATACTCATGAGGTAAAGTACCTTCTTGCAAAGCAAGGTGGAGCTTACTAAAATGGCGATGCATCCAACATTAAGCACATGAATATAGCAAAGGATGCATCTATCAAAAATTGTACTACTTTCCTCATCTAAGTGGTCGAGTTTTATGTAATAGAGTCAAGTAGGAAATGTCGTCTCGGGGTCTTAACAAGGTGTCAACTCCCTAAATCTAGCTCAAGCATACAATAGTGATAACAAGAGTGCCAAGAAACAAATTCAAGGCAGGTAAAGGGGAAAACGACGCTAGACTCCCTAAGAATAACATGACACACACAAGATTCGACTCACCATTAGACTCTTGACCACATGTGACTTAGAAAATCGACTCTCACGGGTTTCGCTCGTCGCTCAATATGAAGAACGGGTGATTTATCTAAACATGTAACCAAAATCACTCAACCTACTACGACTCACGAAGTATGCCCGCAATCTAATGTGGTACTTCATCCTACAACCGCAATTAGAAACATTATGCACAATTTAAGAGGCAAATAGGTTGTAATGGAGCTTGGGACAAGGTGAAAAGGGATTGGCATAAGTGTCATTTCTAGGATATGTGGGGCTAAACCGAGTAGTGTAGCACCTATCTACCCAAAGTACAAGTCCTAATTGCAAAAGAGCTTCTCTTCTTCAAAATATGGTGAAATAATCATCATTCCTCAAGCATAGTCTTTACATCAGGTACTTTATTTCTCAAATGCTACATGGAGTAGCATTTCATTTCAGATACTGTTTTGCCAGAAAAAAGTAGTTGTCAGTCTATAATAAATAAGGTACTTGAAATTTTTTGCAAAATAGCTACTTTAATGAAAAAAAGGTACCTTATTTACGCTACCAAACGGAGTTTTAAGCTTAAAATGGATAGTACTAGTAGTCTTAAATAGGAGTACTTCGTATGAATTTGTGTAAAATAATTTCGGTACAAATAATTCACCCTACTGGTCTAGTGTCTAACTTTGTTAACTTTTCAGAGAGAGGCCCAAAAGAGATGGACTTTGTCGGGTCATTATAATTGAAAGCTCCGAGAAAGTAAAAAGGGTTATCTTTTTGGATAAAGTGAGCTTTTCAGTTACTACTTTTTAGCAGCTAAGCTATGTGGTGTGGCATAGTCGCATGTCCCTTTAAGATTGTACTAACTTGTAGTATATCTTGTAGTTCAGTAGTTGTATGTACAAAATGGTAAAGATATCAAAAGGCTCAAACGCTTTCCTATGTGGCTTTACTCCATTTGACAATGTTAGGTAATTAGGTTCTTCTACCTAACTTTACCTAATTTTAGTATGTTCACTTTCTACTTTGTATAATATAGGTTTCACCTACCACTTATAATTCACCGTCATCAGTGAGTGACGGATACCATATTCTCTCACAAAATACCCATCAAGGGTGAGTGGAGAAGCACATGGGGGTGTCCACCTTGTCCCCTCGATCTACCCATTTCCTCTCACAAAATACCCGTCGTAAAATCCGACCCGTCGCAAGATCCGACCCGCCGCAAGCAAGACCTACCGCTTATAATTAGAGGAATTAAGTGTTAGGAGTAATATTCATTGGACCATCATTATATTTAATATTCGACTAATCTAAATTTAATCATATACTTCTTTTGTTAAAACAGTAACTACAGAAAGGACATACTCTAACTATCACGTAATGTAGATGTGAGAACATAACATTTTTTTCACGACAATAACCTTCCTGTGCTTTATTTTTAACGGATGAACATACTTATTATATTTTAAGGGTAAGATTATTGGTAGTCTTGAGATATAAGAACACAAAATATTTTTTTCACGACAATAACCTTCCCATATGCTTTATTTTTAACGGATGAACATACGTATTATATTTTAAGGGTAAGATTATTGATAGTCTTGAGACATAAGAACACAAAATATTTTTTTCACGACAATAACCTTCCTGTATGTTTTATTTTAACGGATGAACATACGTATTATATTTTAAGAGTAAGATTATTGGTATTCTTGAGACATAATAACACAAAATAATTTTTTTCACGACAATAACCTTCCCGTATGCTTTATTTTTAACGAATGAACACACGTATTATATTTTAAGGGTAAGATTATTGGTAGTGTCTTGAGACAAGATTTTGGTAAGTCTTGAGACAAGACTCACTGAAAACTACCAATATTATACCCTACTCTTGGCAAAGTCTTAAATTGGGTCTTGAAAATCCAAGATGTAATAGTACGGATTTCTGACTGTCAGTAGCTCGACCGAGCTGAGCTACTGACAGGTCTGGTGATGTATTCTGATGTTTTACAGAAGGTTTTGTCGAGTGGTAGCTCGACCGAGTCACAGTTGACTCGGTCGAGTTTGGCTAGCTCGGTCGAGCTGGGTGGTAGCTGATACGTGGTCGATGCTATATCAAAAATAAAACCTAAGTCTACTAACTAGGTAGTCAGCGGAAGTAGGGTCGATCCCACAGAGAGGCAGTTCTATTATGTAAACCTAATCTGTCTTGGTCACAAATTCGGGAGTTTGTATTGTTGATAACTAAACTAGGAGATTAAGGAAGAGAAATAAAGGAAAGAGAGATTAAGGCAAGGAGTTAAGAGAATAAAGCAAAGAAGGGAAGAGAATATGCTAGGG
>JAGPOY010000259.1:5393-32376 GCA_018983105.1 Silene uniflora | reverse complement strand
TATAGCACATTAAAAATATTAGTGCATAAACGTAGACCATAAACTATGTTAATAATAAACTTAATAATTAAAACATGACATATTAGATAGGCACAACATAATTAAACATGACATAACTATCTAGTTAGTGCCTCCTCCAAAATGAGCCCAAATGTGTTCCACCAAATCGTGCTGCAATTGAAATTGTGGATTTTGAAGTAAATTTAAAATAGAATTTAAATCAAAATTTTGATGAGGATCATACCCAAGTAGCTAGTAGTGTGTGTAAAGAAATTATTTGTAGAGAAATTTAAGTGGGAGAAATGGTTGAGATAATAAAGCATGCTTATTTATAGATGGAAAATGAAGTATGTAGTAACTAGTTTAGGACCCGTGCAAGTTGCACGGGTATGTAAAAGAAGAATTGGATAGATAAATTCGCACAATACTCTTGGAATGTTAATGAAGAAAAATCGCAAACTCTCATTTCAGACGGAATTTATGTCTTAAGTTTAAAACTGGTCAAGTAGCATACCGGCCACTTGCATAGATGAGACAAAAACAAAATGGGTAGATATTATCAAAAGACTTGTCTTATCTATGCAAGTGGTATACTGTTTGATTCGTTTCAAATTAACACGGATATATCCGTTTTAATAGAGACATATTGTTTAAAAAAAATTATAATTATTAAAAAAAAAGTAAAAATAATTACAAACCCTTCTACCGACCGACTAATCGGTAACCACATCACTGCCAGAACTTCTCTCTCTCATTTGTTTTATCTCGTTAGTTGAAGTATGCGATATGTACTTATTTTGTCAAAGCTAAGGCGTATAAATGTAAACGTAGAAATTACTCAATCAATGAACCTTATAATTATTAGTATCATAGAATATAAGTGTAACGTTATAAATAACCTATATGAAACCTTATTCTCATATTTCATAACTTTTAAATAATATTAATAACATAATTTATGTTTGCCAAAGTAAAATGATGAAATGATTGTATATATAACTTTAAGTAGCCATGACATCTTGATAATGTCCAATTATGTATCTAGGTGAACCAGTAAAAGATGAAGGAAGCACTATACGTACGTCTTCCTTGAACAGAAGGGTGTGTAATTCCTCGAGCAACAAATTTTAAGTCCTTTAGATTGACATCTAAAGGACTTTTAGAAACCAGTTTACCACTATCATCTGTGTGCAAAAAAATTATCGTTAGATTAAGAATGGTTAGAAATTAGATATAATTATGTCAACTATCTATCTATAATTTTCATACCAACTAAATAATTTAAATCAAGTTTGTTTTGTATTATATCATTGAAAGAAGCAAATTCCATAAAATTTGCAGGAATGATGACATCTTTAGTTGTTGAGAATATGGTCTTTGTAGTGAACAAAATTTTGTAGGGATGTTTGGTAACCCGATAATCTCGTGTCGTCCGAAGTACACTGAAATTGGTAAGACATCGGACTTCACCGTCATTGACTAATAGCTTAAATTCGAACACCAATCTTTTGGGTATAGTAACATGTATGTAGGTACCCTGCAAAATGTGAGACGCATATTTCAGGTAACTAATTTAATTTGATTAGGAACAATATTCTTTATGAAGTTATGATAAGCAGTTTACCTCAGAATCAGTGATTATAAAATCAAGGTTAGTGATCAGTTTTTGGAACGATTTCCTCCCATGAGTCGGTAATCCTACCTTTGATTTTCAATGACCTTTTCTCAGGAGTGATTGCCCCAATCATATAATGATCTACCAATGAAGGCAAGGATGCTAAAGATAGTCTGATCTTGTAGGTGGTATGTAAACGTAGGTTATCAACATTAATTTATTTAGTAGTATATATATCGAGAGATATTGTATATGCTTAATAGTTTGCAAAGTATTTTAGGGCAGATATCGGTGTAAAATTTTAAATATTGTGAAATCTCTTTATTTTGCTTACTATATTTTCTGGAGTAATTTGTAGTGACTATGTATATCTATTATCTATATTATATCATTATATTTAAAATTTTTTCGTACATTATAATTTATAAATATCAATGATCAGAAGATTCGCAAAATATAAGATTAGTCACTTATGGGCATAGGGAAAGAATAACATGGTCTAAAGCTTCCATGAATATTTAGGAATTGCCTATTTAATTAAATAATATTTAATTACCTGATGGTAGTATACGTATATTATGTAGTATATACTATATAGGATAGGTTGTGTTTAGTAATTAGATAGTAGTTGATTGAAGATCTTTTCCCTAGATGATGGTAGTATACGTATATTATGTAGTATAAGTAGTATATACTACGGAATATATAGGTTGTGTTTAGTTGATATCTTTGATCAATAATGAAGAAATTATTGATTATTTTAATATTATACTTGATTGATGCCATATTGTAGTAGTAATCCATATTTTCCATACGTTTATTTGTGCCATAAAACTTGCACTGCTCCATATTTCCCATATTTGTAATAATCAAGTAATTCCATATTAGGTCATACACCAATCAAATATGTACAGTTGGTAGTAGAAAATATTTCCCATATTTAATTGATGCAATCAAATACGTACCCATATTTAATTGGTGCAATCAAATACGTAGAATTAGTAGTATAAGATATTTCCCATATTTAATTGGTCCAATTAAATACGTAAAATTGGTAGTGGAAGATATATCCCATATTTAACTGGGCTGTAAAGTTAGGCGGGAAAAATGATGCTTAGAATTAACCACAATAGGACACGTGTCATAGTGGTTATTCTTTTATAGTTTTAATATAGATTAATAACAAATTAGTCTTAAAAAAAAAAAAAGTGGGGTCCACCAAAGTCTTAAGGAGAGTCTTGGATTTCCAAGACTCGACTTAAGACTTCCTCAAGACTCAAGTAGATTAGTGGTAAAATTGAAAGAGTCTTGTCTCAAGACTTGCCAAAGTCTTGTCTCAAGACCCTTGATAATCTTACCCTAAGAGGAATGTTTATGTAAAATCGTAACAACACAAGGCTGCCACATATTACATACTCCGTATATACATAGGTGATGCAAAGTGCAAACTGACGAAAGAGGTAAAAAACAAATATAGAGCAAAATAGACAAGAATTAGTATAAGGGTATAACGGTTGGAGTAAGATTGACGAAGCGATATTTCTAGGTTGGAGTAAGATCGATGAAGCGATATTTATATTCAAAAATGAAAATTTGGCTAGTCTTGTCAAGCGTAAAAGTAAATACAGACTTATGGCAGATCGATAGTTTTTTGATCGGTCTTGGAAGTATTGTTTCCAAATTTATTTTTGATTTGAAATTACGTGTAACAAAGTTCTAATATGATTATTATTATTATTTATTAATTGGTTATAAAAACTTTCTTATAATTGATATGTGCATAATATTTTTTTGTTTTAGTATTTATCATCACTCAATACCTCTAAAACCTTAAAATCTGAAATTAGGTCACATTATTAAACAAAGTACGCCTTATACTCACTTAGTTTGAGCAATTTAATACTCTAAGTAATACTGTCTAAAAACTTATTTCTTACGCACAAATTCTCACTTAAGACGGAGGTATATATTCATCTCAAGTTTAAGACAAATCAAGTAATATGGATAAGATAAAAGCTTTATGCATGAAAAAAACTTAAAAAGCAACATATTTGTAATCACTTGTCCATTGTCATTTGCGATTAACCAATATCAATTGTACATGCATGAGAGAGTACGGTACGTCGGTACTGCATTTATGCATGAATAGATCTAAAAAAAGGCCATGTTTTTTTCATCGAGGGATCTTCTGGGCTTGTTTTGGTATTTATACAACTCATTGTTGTTTCACTTAGACTTTTAAGGTCATTACTCATTAGGTAATTGCAATTTGTATTTATTATTTTACGATATGGAGTATTATCTTAGTATTATCTTCGTTAAATTAGATCAAATTAAGATTTCGAGTTAAATCATTCGGTCTCTATTAGTTCTTGTTTATAAAGGAAACCATCTTAAGATATACGGAGTGTACTTCTATCAACTTGTTTCTAATCGTTTTCGGTGTCTTTGCGATGGTTGAAAGGGATCCGAAATAATGAAGTAGCATTTACTTTAAGTAGTTTGCTGTTTGCAACGACTGGACTCTACGTAATCGGCTTATCGTTCCAAAATTCTCGTTTAAACACATATTAAAATGGATGCCAAAACAACAAAGCAAAGCTAATGCAGATTATCAAATCCGGGTCTAAGCACATGAAAGTGGCAACCATAAATAATATGAGTAAAAAAAAAATACAAAACCGTAAATATGTTTAGTAACGTGGAATAACATGAATAAAGAGAGATGGAGTTTGGTCTATTTATATCAATGATAAATTATATGAATTGAACTTTCTCTATCGTGCATTCGTGCTTGTGGTAAAACTCCTCCCTACTTTACAATTGATTAACTGGTTAAGTAATTAAATATAGTTGTTCACTTAAATATTTTATTATTTAAGTAGTTTACTAAATTTGTTTAATGTATATCTTTTTATACACATAATTTATTGAATAAAAATTATAGCCAATTAAATTGCTCGAAAAGTTATAGCCAATTAAAACGCTCGAAAACATCCTCTTTTAAGTATATATAGATAGATAGATAGATAGATAGATAGATAGATAGATACTGTGAGAGTCTTAAAAAAAATAAAATTGATGATAATCACACGACTACTAAATCAATTTGATGATCTCAAAATTTAATTGTTGGTCTTGTAAGAAAAATATAGAATTGACATTGAGGATGAATCATATATGGAGAAATTCAAATTGATCTTCTCAAATCATGAATATGAATGTACAAATATTGTTCATTCCCCAAAATCTGAACAATTACAATAAAATCAATACAAATTTAATGTTCAAAAAATCGAATTTACTTATCCAGGTGTCTCGTGTTCGAGTCCTGGGAATGCAACCATGTTAAAATTCATGAGGGAGACCATTACCATCCTAGTTTCCCGTTCAGCTCAAATCTAGCCTAATTAAACCAGATGATCTACCCTGAAATAAAATCTAATTTACTTCTATTTCTCTCATCCCCTGAATAGCACCAACTATCTCTTGTGGATAATCAGGGGCGGACTCAAAATTTAAAATACGACACAAAATGTTAGGATGCAAGTTCATCTAGTAAATCCTCAAAAATTAATTCTTCAACTTCAAGTCCTACACATTCAGCATCGAACTGAAGATTCATCCATCGATCATCCTTAGCAAGATCACGAGTCGTTATACAATCTAACGACGGGTCAAGTTCCGGCTTAGAGCAATTCGTGTACCACTTTATAGTCGTCCATACCTCGTCCAATATACGATGTCCTTTTGGCATAGGATGAGTCCGAGAGCATGTCGACAAGGGTGCACACCAATATGATACCGATCTTTCATATGTCGCTAATAGAGTTTCGTTAATTACATCAAATAGTAACAAATGGTTGTTATATGAGATTTCTTTCGACAATATACTTTGGCTTGGTTCGAGGATGGAACAACTTTCGAATTCTATGAAAATAGACGGGTCGACTGGTTGATCGGACGAGTACCATGTACCTAGAAGTTCGGTACCTAAATAACCCGAAAGTTGTAGGATTTCTTTGACGTAGTTAAATTCTTCTATATCGTTGTTATCTATTTCGACATGTTTAAGACTCGGAGATATATGCTCGATATGCTCAATTGAGTAGTGTTTCACTTCTTCTTCGTCGATGTTTGTGAATGAAAATGTAGGTGATTCACTATATGATTGATCTTCTGATTGTCTAGGTACTTCTTGGAGCTTTGATTCTGCATCTGTATTAGATAAGAACATGTGTTATGCTTTTGCATATACATTATATCGGTTTTTCTAACGTCTGCTCTAAGTTAGTTAAAAAGAAAGTTTGACTGTAAAGATTTCATTGGAAAATGAAAAAGTGATTAAATACTTTGTTTTTCCAGGATATTTATCGTCAAACTTTCTTTTTAAATAACTTTAATATTTGTCGTTGAAGCACATGTTCAAGAAAACCGAAATGTAATTAGCAAAGAAGACGATTTTACCTCCTAACGGTGTTTCTGATTGCTTAAGGATATCGTCTTCACAAATCGATGTTGTGACCGATTCTTTGTCTTGATCACAAGATAACACTTCAATAGAGCTTCTTGAGCTGATCATTTCGGCGTTGCTTGAGGTTAACTTCTCGTCGACACCATCATCTTCTTTGGGCGAACTTTCATAACCGTCATTATATCTATGTCTATAATCAAAATCGACAATCAAAACATCATTCATCACCTTTCTCTCATTGAAGCTCATAATCCTCTTATTAGGGGTCCTCGACGGAAGTTCACCACTATAATTTTCACATTGATTGTTTAAAAAGTATTGTAGATCCGGAAATGAGAACATTCTCCCAAGCTTCTTTCGCTCCCTTTTATCTAAATAATCGTCCATGACTCGTAACCTTGATTTGGTATGAGTATCGGTTTTATTAACATCTTTACTAGAACTTGTCGTCTCAAACAAATTACAATACTTATATAAAGACTCGTCAAGAGAAGGTGACCGTCTCTTATAAGTTTTTGTATATTTGCTAGAGTCTGGTGACGGTGAAATAATCGAATCACTCTCGCAAGTACTTACTCGCGGACTATCCTTAGTACTTTCTTCCGGAACCTTTTGTCCATAAGGAACTTTGTGTAAAACAGCATCCATAGCAATAATATGTCTATCAATCTTACTCTCTTTAATCACATGCTTTATTTTATGCCGTAAATCTTTGAATCTAATTCTCGGAGCATGACTACGATCATTCAAGGTGGAACTCTTTTCAAGGCGGGCATATTTATGACTACTTGCCTTACTATACGATCTCTGACAATTCACCTTCTGTACATCAGATGATTCGTCTCTTTTACAGGACATGTGGTTAATAGGAAATGTCCCGAATCTCTTTAAAGGATTTTTCCTATTAGATTTCGACTTATTTTCTTCCAATATATTTTTCTCTAAGGAAGATCGTCCTTCATCATCGACAATTCTCAAGTAAAAACTTTTATTCTTTCTCATCAAGTCCCTAACATCGAAAAACTCGATTGATTGTTGCAATGAGACAGTTCTACGTATGTGCTTACGCGAATGTGACCCATCCGAACTTTCTTGAAGAATCCGATTCATATGATTTAAGGACAACTCTCCTTGCATATCAACTTGATTTTCATCCCCTAATGGACATTCAATTTTCATTTTGCTACATAGTCCACATGTATTTTCACCATGGTTGATATTATGATTTTCCCCATCTTCTAATACATGGCTATGGTTTGGATTTGTACCTCCTAATTCCGAGTTAATCGGACATGTCGAACTTCGTCTATGTCGACCCGTCCTTTTACTAACTTCTCTTGCAATCAATCTCTTTATCCTTGTAGCTCTTGAACCTTTTGTAGATGGACTTGATGTTAACACATGAGAACTTTTAGTTGTTGGACTTGAAGGTAATGAAGAGCTTTCGGTCGAAATACATGGATGAATTCCATGCTCTTGAAGCTGACAAAATTTTAGTATTGTAATTTTAATTAGCCATAATTACCTCATTGTCCAAGAAGCAGTCTCTACAGAAACCGTCTCACACTAAATTAATTAGTAGGTATCCATCATCAAAGGTGTCGCACATTAACATTATTGTAAAACCGTCTATAATGAAACAATGTTATTCATAGAATTATAGTATTATGTGATCGATTACTTACTTGAGGTTTATCGATTGGCTCCCGGATTTGTACCGAACTCATACGAGCATAATGAACAGGATCGGATGAAGAGTGATTGTGTGCCTCTAAAATAAAGAAATTATGTACATAGGTCAAACATTATTAACATTTAATCTTACATATCTCCGTCCTATTCATTTGTTTACCTTTTTTTTTTGTGAGAAATATTTTAAACAAAGATCGTAGAATGCAAATGGTATAGCAAGAAATCGATTTACCTTTTCCATGAGGCTTTTTATTTGCTAAAACTTTTTTAACATAATACCAATGATGATAATCAAGTAGATGAAACATTCTTCCCCATTTAAAACTTGGATTGTTTTTGTTGTGTGTTATGTCACTTGTATGTCGATTTTGTGTTTGTTTTCCCATGATATCTTTATTATCTTTACTTCATTTCTGAAAACAAAAAAATAAACGATATTATTATCGAAATAAACATGATCATTAATGAAAAAAATTACTTAATTTTATATTATCTAGGCATTTCGTGCTATAAATGATCTTTAACATGCATGTATAAGAAAATTAAACAAGATCATTCGCGAAAAAACGAGATAAAGAGAATTTTACCTTAGATTTTACTTTGATATGAAAACGGAATAGAATTTGCAATTCATTTTAATATAAGATCTAAATTGAATGGCATTAAGATTGAGGGGGAAACACGTAAAAAAGAGAAAAAATTATATATCATCGATATCGATTTGAGTTTGTTGTTTTAAATTTTAGAAAATGAATGACAAAGTTTTCACTATTGTTGGTATTTATTGCCGATAATTTCTCTAATCCTATTCTCATTTTAAACTCAACTGAAACTACAAACTCTATGCCTTTGTGACTTCTCTACTTGACTTAAAATAGCTTGTCTGTAAAATGGAAGTTAATAGATTCATAATAATTTCTTTTCATACGTTTATTCATTCAGAATACGGAGTATTACGTTAATATTAAATATAGATGATAGAATTTACTTGGCACTACCAAGAACACAAATGGTACTTGGAAAGATGATTTACTCAGTGCACACTCGTAGCAATTGCGGGTTCCCTCGTCACCTAAAAAAAATGTTGTCAATAAATACATCAAGACCACAAATTTCGATCTTCTAACTACAAATCCTGATCTCGTCACTATCTACAAGCATTTGTATCAATACATCAACAACACCTTTATTTACTATGAGATCAACATCAAGCACAATGGTTTGTAACTTTTAGCTAACTTATTGCATTAATAGTTCGCCCCGTGAAATTTGCCAACCTTAACTAACTATAAATTCTGGTTCCGTTGCTGATCAAGCAATGCCTTACCTATGATTTCAAGGTCTCTCCCGGAGTTCAGTCCAGTAAATCCATGATCTATACGACCTGGAAAAAGAAAAAAAGCAGGTATGGACAATGCATTGCCTAAAATTTACAAAGGCCCGGGCTATTAACCCGTCCCAAATTGTGGCTAGTTCACAGGACTTCCATGTTATCTTGTGATATTTTCGGTGTTTTTTTTATCAAACTGCAATTCCTAGAAACCCTGTTTCACAATCCTTCTAAGAAGGATAAGGAGTTAAACTACAGCAACAACACGGTATTTCCATTTCTGAAATAATTCTCAATCCGAAAGCTTAACTATTCTCATTAACTTACAGCTATAAAAACACAAACCATACAGAATTCATGAGGCGGCTGACGAAACTCCTAGCATTATACTGCAAGCAGGGGACATGTGTTAGAAAGTTCTATCAGTCACCTTAGAATCCGTTCTATGTGATTGTCTGGATGGTGAAGGAGAACTCGATGCCCTAGAAGAACTGTTTCCAAAGAAGCTTAATTTTCCTAGCTTCTTCGAGAAAGAGCTCATAAATTTACGGGAACCAGATTTCTCCATATTCCTCTTCATACATACATGGTCCTTTTCCAGATCACTTAGTCTCATCCTCATGCGAGCCAGCTCAAGCTTCAGCTCTCGATTCTCTCTCCTTAATGATGCGTAGTTGTCTTTGGGAGACATTGATGCACTTAGAGCTCCACTATTGACACGCCATGAATGAAACATCGGCTTAGGATCTTCTTCTGGGAAAGAGCAAGATAGTGCATTCCTCAATCTTAACTGCTCAAAGTAGAGTACTTGGACTATTGACTGGAGAGGAAGTCGCTCGTTTGTTGCTGCATGTGCACCCGCCTCTGCTGAGAGCTTTTGGAAGTCGATCAGCTTGCAGAGCTTGCGCTTGTCTGCGTCTGACAGACCTTGATGAGCCTGATTAGATTTACACGTGTTAGCTGGTTTAGCTTATAAAGTTACTGAAGGAGGATACTTATCCGTTAGCATCAAAATTGTTTTTGTGAATCCCTTTATACCAAAATAGCATTGAAAAATTCTCGACAGTTTTCGAAACAGCTTCCATTAATGAGGTATATATGAAACAATAATGTGAACAATGGTTTAGGATTTACCTTGAGATACAAGTCAATGGCTTTGTATAACCCATCATGAACTGTACGCGCATGTGAAGGCAAGGATTCAGCTACAAAAAGGAACTTGTTGAGCTTGAGGTTAGCGTCAGGTGCAATCTCAGCAAGATAATTATCCACCAATTTCGACACTTTACACAAGGCGCCTTGGGTTGGAGACTGAGGGCTATCTGTCTCAAAAACGGAGGCATCGTCCAGTTCATCCTCACTGTCATCTTGTTGGGAGAAGTTGATCAAGATCCTATGAACCGTATCCACGTCAAACATTGTATCGCCAGCATGGCGAAATGAAGGGATCAGAAGATCATCCAAAGTCGCCATATCTAATTGGGCCCCAATCCTTCTCTCAAGATCAAGCCTGCTGGCTACAGAGCAGTCCAATAAGACTGCACTTCTCAGCAACCCAAATAGAAAACTGATTGGAACCACTTGTTTTTCGACAGGAAGAAGACTGATAATTGCTTCAACCACAAGTCTTTCCTGACCCCCGGACCCTGACCCTGGTTGACCTGAACCGTTCCACAAGCTGGCTTTTTTGGTCAACTCCTTCTCTGCATAATTCATAAGCGAGGCTCCTATACTTTCTGGTCTAACCCCTCTACACTTCATTGCAGTGATGACTCTCTGATAAAAGTCCACTCGAAGGACTGAAAGATCCTCGATCCACCAGTCGCTTTCACATTTGACAGGCCGGCTCATGTGAAGCCTACCTGAGCTGCTATATTCCAACCTGGAAAAGCTAGAAGCAATCTGCTCAGTGCACGTCTTGGAGGCTATAGCATCGACACATCTACCGACTATTTTCAAGTCATCGGCAAGTGGGAGAAGGTTTTCACATTGCTTTAGGACTTCTAGACACATTTCTAGGTTTTTGCAAACAACGCTGTCAAGGTATTCTTCAGCACGAGACGCAAGACTGTCTTTTGAATAATCATCGTTCATTTCAAGGTAGTTGGAAACACAACAGAGCTGAGCAACATTAGCTGGTGTGATCTCGAAATTGATGCCATAGCAGAACTTTGCAGCCAGCTCAAATGTTTCAGGACCACCAGATAAGTTGAGAAGCTCGATCTTTGAAATGTCAGAATCCCGGTAGTCAGCGACTATCTTGCGTATGCGCCCACTACGAGAGACTAGAGGAAACTGCATGTAAATTACATAGTAGTAGATAGTTAGAACATGCCATCATTATCATTCATCTCTTTCCGAATAACATAATGCTATACTGCTGAATAATGAAGCAACTTATTTGGTGTTAGAAAGTTACCTTATGGAGGGCAAAGGTCCTTCCAGGGACTTCTATGGTGATATCACTGGGGACATCCCTAAATATCCTACAATCGGAAAACAAGAAATGAAGTACTTAAAACGAACACTATTAAAAAAGAAAGACTGCAAAGAAAATAAGTAGTTAAACACTTAAAAGGGTGAGAAGCAGCATCAGACAGAATTCGGTACACTCAAGAATGTTACATCACAGTCGTAGACAAGTTCAGTTTCAGCCTTCAGGACTGTCCTAAGAAATGTTTATTAGTCTGCGGTGGACTACAAATTAAACAAAAAAGTTTCTATTTTTCATCCTATAGATCCTGATTGACCCCTCACTCCGTCGTAAGAGGAGTCTTTGCTAGACAGGGTTAATGTTCTTGTTGCATCGTGATCGAGTGACACCCCATTACCCAAAGTAGCACATTCACTGATAGCATTGCAGGACTGAAGCTCTGAGTTTTCCATTATTTTTGCTGCCACCCATCACTAATGCTAGAAAATAGCATCCATGAAAGAAAAATGAGACGAAAAATTATACTTTAACACCTACAATCACCCTGAAATCCAAAATTATACGTATTTGAGCAACACCCACAAAACTAAATGCAAAACCCAGAAAACCATACTGAAGTAAAAGCAAATTTGGACCCATCAACGGCGAAACAAACAAATAAAAAAGGCAAAACACATTATAATCTCAGACAGTTTTGATAATTCAAGCAACAAACCATTCACTGTCACGCTGCCGAGCAATTTTGGAAAGTGGCAAGTGCTGATGCTTATCAGAGCGGTCCATTTAACTCGAAAAAAAACTCGAAAACACAGAGGAAAACACAGAGTGACTAAAATGAGGAATATTTGAGTCAAAATACAGGAAGAAAAAAAAAGGCATCAGTAGAAGTGGGGCAAAAGAGAGCGAAAGGGGGAAAGAGAGGAAGGGAGTAAGAAGTAAGCAAGACAGAGGACAGTGACCCAAAAGAACCAAATGGTCGAAAATTCTTTGGGGAATTTCAGCAAACAGGTGGTGTGCATACACATTAATTTCAATAATTGTCCAAATTACATTCCCTTTTTTGTGGGGTATCATCATCATCCTCATCTAATTGCTGAAACACTGGGATCAATTTTTGGATTAGGTGGTCAAACGCGTGACATTTGTGGAAAAATATTGTAGTTTAAACGTTAAAACACGGATTATCGTATAAACCCGTCTTATATTATGAGATTGTCCTTTTATTGATTATACACTCATAATACTATCAAGATTGTATATTCGTATCAAACTCTAAGACATTTTACATAATAATTTATGCAAATTTTTGTTTACGATGGTATATTGGTTTTAGATTTAAAACAAATAAAATAATATAGGCGAGATGAATGAAAACAAAACGTTCATAGGGGTGCTATTTGAGTATTTGAAAGTCGTAATTTTAAGACGGATATGTCTGTATGTGGTATGTCTGTCTTAAGTGAGACCGACTGTGACAATTATTGAATGGTATTAGTATTAGGCCGTTAAAAAAGGAGGAAAAGAGAGGGGGGGAAGGGTAGGAAAGTCAAATAGTCTGTTGGTGGGGCGGGAAAATTTGTTAATGGGGTTTGACATTATTATACTACAAGGTAGATGTAATCTTGGTGTTTTTTGGACTTTATCAAAAGGTTAAAATTAAAGTTGAAAAAACAAAATGATGATACGGTTCACTTTTTTGCATATTGACAAATCATAATATTTTGCTAAAAATAATATTGGGATGATTATCATAATATGCAATTTTAAATTTAGATAAGATTTTGTGTAAATTAATAATGCTAATTATACTTCTTTTGTGTTTCATTTAAGGTGTCATTTTGATTTTGACAAGTCAAATTTGGTAGAATTAAGGTTTTGTTTAATATGACAATTTTCAAATACATCATCTTATCTTCAAACGCGTTTTTATTTGAGTCATTTCGCAATCCTATAGATGTAACACATATTCAATTTATAAATCCCTATTTTCAGATGGAAAATGACTACAATCAAGTTCCTAAATTTTCTCTGCGCACAAAACTTGAGAGAAATGTCTCTTATGAAGTTACCGAGAGTCCAAATTTTCATACTGAATTACGTGTTTTTTGTGATTATTTTATTGTTAACCGTGTCAAACTAAAAATTTGTCGAATGATGTCATAATAAAGATATTTTAAAAACGACTCACTTATTTATAAGTGTAAATCAAAGGAGTGTTGTGTTAACTTTGAGGGGCAATATCAGCGAGTCAACTACACCATGCAATGTCAATGTTGCTTTAATGAAAATAAGTTTCGCTTACATAATAAATTAAAAAAAAAAAGTATATACTGCATGTATACTACAGTTAGATATTTCTCATAAATTTATAATCTCTAATTAAGTGAAGTATTTCGTAATTGTCTATTGGCGCATAACCCTTAGTTAAGTGAAATATTTCGTGATAGTCTATTCATTTTCGTTTGATGACCGGTAAAAAGAATTGAATAAAACAAATTCAAAAATTGCAAAACATAAAATCATCTTTATTGCAAAGTAAAGCAAGCTAAAGATTAGGCTTTTCAAAATTTCTTTTTGATCTTTTTTTTCTCACGAAAGGTAAAAAAAAAACTAACAAGCGTGTAGCAAAAAAGTCATAAAAGTAAGAAATTTATAAACAAAGAAAAAAGTGGTGTTGAAAATAAGATAAAATTAAATTAAAAATTAAAATAATAAAATGATTAGACATCCACAGCACCCATCACCCTTAATTGTGGTAGGCCCATGCTCTTAATTACAACAGGCCTTTTGGGCCGACGCATGTACTGATTGAGTGACATTTTGGATCATCACTTGTTCCATTACAATACTCCGTAGTGCTCGATCTACTCTGTTGCTAATGATTAACCTGTAGGTTTTGGTTTAAATCGTCTTAAAGCAAGATCTTTCGTAATCCTTTTTTCATTTTCGCCTTATTCAAATTAATTATAAGTACTCCTTTAAAACGGTCTGAACTAAAAATGTGTGATTGATAATGGTTAACATGTTTTAGTTCAAATCAAATAAGACAAAGTTTCAAAAGTGTAAGACACCTCTTATCTTGTACTAGCAAATGTTTGAGCATGTCGTCTAAAAGAAGGTTTAATATTAAAAATATTCTGAGATTAAAACTAACATTAAAAACATAATTCGCTTTAAATTCAACCCCACTTGTTAGTTTTCACACAAGGGTGACTCGGGCCAACAATGTCCTTACTCAAATCCAAATTAACTCTATCATAGAGAAAGAAGTGGGCACGCATGCCGTTTAAATGAGACACCCCAACATGCCGATGACCCATTTTAGTACGACACGGAATTGGCACGTTCCAACACGGTACAATTTACCATGGGTCGTGGACCGTATCTGAGCGGAAGCTTGAGAAAGAAGGTCGTGCCTAGCCCAGACACAACATAAGCCACTTGAGGAAGGAATTACTTGGTCAGTTGGGCGTGCCTCTGCCTAAGCCACCATTTACATTTCACCTACACGACACTACACTACATAAAGCACACCTTCCCGTGTCGTGTCGTGTCATCTTCCCCTCCAGGCACGATAAGCCGACACGAAACATAACCAAACACGGCAACTTCCATTTCTACTCTACCTAGCATAAATTACTCCGTACTACTAAGTCGGAATTAACCCAAACTTAATATAACCCGAAATAACCCGACCTCTTTCTCCAAAAATAGTCTTATACCTCAGTATTCTTGCCTGCCAACTGTTATTGTTTCCGTATGATATTTCGATTATTCTCTCTTCTAGAGTTCTAGGGTTCTACTTTCCTTGGATTTCCCCAATTTTTAATCCAATTTCGTCCTCTTCTACCATGGATAATGTCGATTTGATCAATTCCGAGGAACAGCAGGATGAAGCTATCTCCGATTCCTTCATTTGCTGTGTTTGCTTGTATGATTTTTTTAATTTTCGTCCCTCTTTCGATTCAATTATCATCTGTTAATTAATCGATGCCGTAATTGAATTTAATCGTATTGTTCTTCTTGTTGCAATTGCGGAATTCATTCATAGGATGAAATTAGAATTTACTGCCGTACTGGTTGTTAATTTGATTTTCTGATATTGTATTGTGAGAAAATATGCGGAGGAAAATGCAAGCTGAGAAATACGCGGGGTCGGAAATAATAGATTTGACCTTATTGTGAGACGGCCTGAAAATGAAAGTTTGAATCTTATTGTGAGACAGAGGTGGTGTTGAATTAACATCGATTCGAAAGGTCTGCCAGATTTGATGGATTTGGTGTTGTTTTGTCATATGGTGATTGAATCTCACATGTGGTCCTGGTGAATGATGATAATTAATAGTAATACCGTTGATAGAAATGGTTACGGACCTTGTTGTTTAGGGGTCGTTATGTTGCCTTGTAGCTTAGCCAGCTGAGGATTGAGATTGATAGAACTAAAGAGTCGCGTAGGGGTCTTTATGTTGACTCTCAGCTTAGCCAGCTGATGATGGAGATTTGAGAATAATTGAGATTGTTAGAGCTAAAGAGTGAGCGACTAACATGTACGCAAGTAGGTTTTGTGATAGGGTTCCTGGTTTGTTTCAAAATCGTGATATATGGTGTTTTGTTGGATGAACTGAGGATTCTGGATCTTTTAGCTTGCAGCGTGTTTACGTGTTTTCAGTGATGTAGGATGCATTAGTGCACTGTTGTTTTA
Organism: Silene uniflora; assembly: GCA_018983105.1. Classification (NCBI taxonomy): domain Eukaryota; kingdom Viridiplantae; phylum Streptophyta; class Magnoliopsida; order Caryophyllales; family Caryophyllaceae; genus Silene; species Silene uniflora. The sequence goes on along the minus strand of JAGPOY010000259.1, from coordinate 16,129 downwards.
GTATATATTTGATGTCAGTACTCATGCTTGTTAATTCACCATGACCAAAGTCAGACAATAACCTGTTATTTTGTCCTTCGGGGTAACCTCAGCTGTTGTTCATCTGGCTCGTAATGCTACTATATGACGTCTGTACGAATTTGATAATTGTACTTTAACCGTACCGTTTCTGTTGAAAAAGGAAAATAATACTCCGTATATAGATTCTGCTTTTTTGTACTCTTGTTTGATGTGAAAGTTTCTGACACCCAGCTTTTTCATTTCATAGGGATCTCCTCTATAAACCCATTGTGTTAGGTACGTCATTTTGTCCTTTGAAATCTTTTTTCTTGAAAGTTGTAAAATTTCGCATTTTGAACTAATCTATCTTGTTTTGTTGGACAGAATGTGGGCACGTTTCGTGCTTTTGGTGTGTCCACAAATCTATGGATCCAGGTCATACGTCTCATTGCCCAATTTGTAGGAATTCGTATCATTACTTTCCTACTATCTGTGAAGTGCTCCATTTCTTACTTGTAAAGATGTATCCCATTGCTTATAGGAGAAGAGAGAAGCAGATGCTTGGTAAGCTTGCTTATCTGATTTTTATAAAATCTTAGTTTAAATACCTCCGAGTCTCTGACCAACCTTTTGTAGCTGATGTTGCTACATACATTTGTAAGAATTACCATTGTGCCAAACTCGTGATGAATAATAATTATCTTCATTTACATTTCGTTCCTTCTATGAATGCTTGCTTACATCGATGCTGTTTAGTTGTTCTTATAATGTGCTACATGATGTAAAGTTTACCCATCAATGACTGCATTAAGTTGATTAAACTTTGTCGCTTTTTGGCATGATATTAAGGTGCGACATCTGGAGAGTGTAACTATGATGCCGACAATAGAACGATTCACTGCAGCTTGTTTTTTTATCACTCATATCAGTTGTATGTTCTGGCATTGTAGCCTGGATCGTTTTTTTTGTCATCAGCCTTATTAGTCGTATATCAACCAACACTATCGACTGTATCTGTCAGATGTCAGCCTTAACGGCCATATTATTTGGCTACTCTTGAGAGTTATTGTACCTATTAGAAATAAGTATCCGTTATCGGTAGATATTTAATGGCATGATTTTGGGATACGATTTATGATTATGAGTTATGACTTCTGGTCATGTGGAGACATAGGGAGAGTAGATCTGAGCTTATTGTGATACAGGTGCCTGCTTTTCTGTCTTTTGAAATAGTGTAGGTGTACAGGTGGCTTCCATTATGTTTTCCAGTTACGTGCTATCATGATGCGTTTTTTAACTCCTCGCAAGCGCAACGTGGTTGTTGCAGCTTGGATGGTCGAACGAAAAGGACTTCACGAAGAGTACAGATTTTTGTTTGCTTTTTATTCTAGTCTAAATGATTTTTGGTGTTTTGACAACAAATAAACAAACAAGCGTCTAATAAATGGCAAAAAAGAACATGTAACGGTAATAATTGGGAAGTAAACAACTAACTAGTTAAGGCTGTTAGATGTTTAGTGGGGGTTGATGTCATAAAGTTTGGAACTTTTTTTATGTCTGTACGGTAATTTAGCTCTAGTTAATCATTAATTTAAGTGTGAAAGAGGACAACGATATGACTAAATAAGAGCCACTTAAATGATTTAATCTACCATTTAGCTTGTAATGGGAGGTTATGGGAGATGCCCTTTAAATTATGAAATTGAACTAAATAAGAGCCAACTCTGCTATTGTGTATTATGTATAGAATTCATCTATTACAATCGTTGCTTTTGCTCTGTACTTTAGTTATCTTGCATCCAGATTTATCTCATACACCATGTTTGAATTGAGTCTGAGGTACAGTTTTTTCATTTCACCTTGGATGGTTCTTATAATATAGGATTCTTATCAACTTTTACAGAGGAGGAAAAGGCGAGGGGTTGTTTCTCACCTCAACTTCGGCAAGATGTCAACAGCATTGGTGGATCCAAATCTTGTCAAGGTGACGGTCGTCTGTCCGTTATGCCTTCAGCCCCATGTATCATAAAAGAAGATCATTCACAGCTTTGTATACCTACCCCAGCTGTTATTAAGGACGATAATCTGTCAGCTAACTTACCTAATAGCACGAGTGTTTCAAGTGCTGATTTGCTCTGTCCAGCCTGCAAGCGACTTCTTTTTCGCCCCGCGGTTCTAAATTGTGGACATGGTACCTAACTACCTTGTATTTTGTGCAAGTGCTATTCATTTGTGAGGATTATGTCTTCATGTTTCTGCCTTTCAAGTGATCAAATGGTGATGGTTTGTTTGATGCACATTCTTTTTATGCTTATGTGGCCAGTGTTGTGTAAGGGTTGCATTGTGGTTCCAGAAGACGGAATAATCATTTGTAGAATTTGTGAAATCCCACATCCAACTGATTGCCCAAACATTTGCTTGGAGTTGAATAACTTTTTGGAGGAGCGATTCCCTGATGAGTATACAGAACGGAAAGGAAATGTTGAAGAAATGAAATCGCCATTTCAGCATAATAAATCATTTTTCTGTAAGTTTTGCTTCTTATTTTATCACTTTTCTTGAAAACTTGATTATGCAATGATGGAGGTATTTTTGATTTTGGGTTTTGTGGGTTATTTTCTGACTTTGCAAACCATTTCTCTGTAGTTTTCCTCAATATTTGATGTTTTTTCTTTTAGTTTGATTATTACACTTACCATTTTTTATAAATAATTTTTCCTTAAAATTTAAAGTTCTTATTGTAGGATTTTCGTAGCTTTATTGTTTTTTTTTTTCTTTTTTTTAATCGTGTTTGCCTTTTTTCCCCCTTACTTTAGTTATTTAGTTTGTATTATTAATGCAACCATTCAGTAACAGTTTCAAACGATGATTCATGCTGACTGAACCCATATCATTTTAGGATTAAGGCTCTAATTTTGTTGATGACGAGGTTGATATATTTTTTGTTTGCTTATTTTACTTTATCCAAAGTAAACTATTAGAATTAATAACAATTTTGGTAAGACGGTACTACATAAAACACCTTCAGTTGTCTAAATGATTGAATGGAGCATCTAAACTAGCGTAAGGGTTCACCTTGGATGCCTATTGGCTACCTGAATGTATGTCACAGAACTTGCTAGCTTCAGTCGTATAGTTTGGATCTGAAGTATGTTATCAAACCAATTTTGTGCATATCAACTTATACCCCAAAACCTTATTCCTCATTTCTTATTTTTGGCTGCATGGTTACCCCCACCTTTAGTATCTCAATACTCTCATTTCAACCACTCTAGAACTCTTTAGAAGTAAATGACCATCTAATCATCGTTATCAGCGTCTTCAATCTCATCACCGTTGCCATTCAACTTCCAATACCTTGAACCTAACCTATGTTGCTCGGACTCTTCAATATTACCTTGCTTACCCGTATTGGACACTCGACATTCGGATGTGGGTAGGACACTCCGACACTTCATTTTAGACCAAAATATGATTTTTTTTATTCACAAAATAAACGAATCCAACACTTGGACATGCACCTGTGTCGGATACTACTAACCGAGTCCGAACAAGTGAACAACATGGCCTCGACCTGTACCACAATTTGACATCATCACAAAGTCACAGGTGAGTCGAATTATGTACTAATGGTTGATGTGGTGAAGTTTAGTACAAGACTACAGAGGATGGAATGGGATATAAGAGTGAAGATAAAAACAAAAGCAGCAAAAAAACAAGGAGAGTGATGTTGCAGGATAGGCTGCGTGGCTTCATTTTGTATACCAAAATAACAACACCTATATTTCATCGCCCAAAGGGATCAAGGGATTAAAATTATGCGGTCTTCCCTTAATCAATATCTTGATGCTGTTTTTGAACGACTCATAAAGAAAGTTGCGTCAAGAATTGCATCAAAGTATATATATATATTAAGTGACATAACATAAACATAAAGTATTTATGGGGAAATGGGTGCGAAGTGCTTAGCTGGCCTAAGGATAGGAGAGATCAGAAGTGAAAGTGATCACCTAAATCAAACATGATCTGTCACTCACTCATGCAACTCACTTGTCATCCGACTTCCATTCTCTTGCTTTGGCTTTTAATAATTCAATTAGACTGGGTGGCTTTGTGCTTAATAGTTTTTTTTTTGTAAGAATCCAAGAAAGGTTAATTAGAAAGGAGCTGTTTATTTGTAAAGCTCATTGATCATAAGGGTATCTTGATACTTTAACAGAAAAAACCAACAGTACTATACATGTTAAGAATAGAAATGGGAGCATCATAATAGAGCATCCCAAAAAGGGAAGTGTTAAATCACATAATTAGGGAGGGAGTATTTATATTCAGTGACATTCCATCACAAAGATAAAAACAAATCTTTCAATACAGATTATTGGTCTTTGCCTCTTTGGAACCTTGTGAATCATCAAGGTTTCTTCCTTTTCCCCGATCTCCTAGTCTACCAAGGTTTATCAAATATGATATGTCAAGGGATTGGATATTTGTTTTTAACGCCATCTGAGACTTGATTACATCCTGCTGTCAGGTTGTGATGCGGAAACATCTTCCAAGAAAAAATTTAGAATATGTAAGAGTGAGGAAGATCTCTTACCATGGTGGAAGGAGTATGGCTCAAAAGTCCATCACGGTGCTGGCTGTGATTATTGTGGAGTAAGCCCCTTGATTCCTTTTGGCTTTATATGTAGTTCTACGAAGAACATCATATGGATTGACATGTACAACTCAGGGAGGTGTTTTAAATGCCCCTTTTCAAGTGTTCCTCATGTGTATGGCTCATTTCATTTTTTAAAGTCGTGCATTCTGTCTTGTTTTATGGTGTTGTAGTAATATATGCTTAAATAACTATAGCCCTGTTTTCTATGGGATTCCTCGTGCTTTTATGCCTTTCTTCTTTTAGGAGTTTATTCATGCACCTATATAGTTAGAGTCTCCATCAGCAGAAAATCTTCTACTAGTGAACCTTTGTCAGTGGGTATAGATTTGGAAACATTTCTTTGATATTTTTTGTTTTTGTTTTTGCATAAACGGGGGAAAGAAGGGAAGATTAATTTCATTGCGATTCTGATAGGTTGTATCTCTGTAATGTATAGTTCCACCATCTTAGTTAATACTATGTTTAAAAACTCCACCTTTTGTGTAACTAGTCAACAAATCCCTGGTCATACACTCATACTATCGTGAATTAAGTGCAATAAGGGGGAGAATAAGTGAGATGACATGGGAAAGTGCAATAGGTTTGAGAAGTTATGGGAAAGTGTAATGGTGGTGCAGAAAATGACAGATAATGTGGAATTTTCATGCTGCTAAAATGACTATAAAAAAAAAAAAAGAATTGAAGGAATAGAAGAGACTTTTTGTGGAGAACGCTTCTATGTGCTTTGTGATTCAATTTCTGGTTAAATCATGTGCATGAGCTGACTTTCAGAGGTCATTCGGATCAATGTTGACTGCTTACATTGAATAAAAGGCTAATTGCTACTCCGTATATAGCAATTAGGATCAGCGTTTTCGGGCCCAAGTGTGTTATTTTTTTCAAAAAAAAATTCCGTCATATATGCGTAGAAGTTTGTCATTTCTAATGGGTTGCCGTATAAAGGCGGAGAGTGAAGAAAATGACGTGGAAGGCGGTGCAACATATAAAGGATTGAAGTATTTGAGGCCAGCTAAAGCATGTACAATAACAAATGGTTATCAATTTATCACTTTGATATCCTATTGTACATGCTTTTATGGAGGTGTCACACAATTATAATACCAGCATCAAGCCTTTTTTTAAGCTGAGCCAAGTTAGTACAGGCAAACACAAATCTACATTCATATTCATAGCACTATAACAGAAGCAAAGTTTGCCGAGGGTTAGAAGTTCAGATATGGAGTATATAGGATGTAGCCTGTAGGGCAACATTTGATAAATTTTAACTCATGCCATTTTATATTAAAATAAATTGTTAATTAAATGCATATTGTAGTTGTTTCTTCTAGAATCTAGACCTTGCAAACGGGTTGGGTCAATTTGGGTTCAAGTTGTTCAACTTTGCAAGAATTTGGGTTGGGCCGGGCATTTCGGGTGGGTTGTTAGCACGCCATTTAGGGATAACGGTCAATATGCGATAATAAACATTCGGTTCGGATTGAGTTAGGTCGAGTCAGGGTCCTCAATTTTGGGTGCAGGTCGGGTCAATTTTGCCCAGTCTAGTTTCTACTAAACAAGTAAATTAAACTAGCAATACAGTCTGCAATAAGTTGAAGTTGTCGAACTTGTTTTTGCCGTGTAAAGGAATAACGCCATTGCTAAAGAAGACTTTCTTGCTATCTAAGGAGTAAGGATCCTCTCCATTTCTAAAAAAAAAAAATGGAGCGCCATTACCTATTGTGTTCCAGATTTATTTCTGGACCGACAGGATGGTCGTAATGTAACTGGAAAAGAAAAGTTTAAGTGAAGTGTTTAGCTAAGTGGAATGGAAATATATGATATATGTAATACTCCTCAAGAGAAGAAATGGACCAAAAAGTAATCGAGAGGATCCTCTTCCCTATCTATTATCTAAGACCCATAAAACACAACAAAAAAACACCAATGGCTACAAGATCCGAGTCCAATCTGCATAGATGAAAGTTGTCCATTTAAAACCAGACATGGTGTTTGAGTGTCAAATACCTAACTTTCTCAGTTTTTCTTGTATTGTCTGTGCTTTATAGGCTGAATGCTTCTGTTGTTTCACTTAATTAAATTTGTGGGAATGAACTTGAAAAGCTTGACTGACAGCATTGCTTGGTTTTGACTTGCACAGATGTATCCCATAGTGGGAGATAGATACAGATGTCAAGATTGTGTGGAAAAGATGGGTTTTGACCTTTGCGGGGATTGTTACAAGACAAGCTCCAAGCGTCCAGGCCGCTTTAATCAGCAGCATACTTCAGATCACAGGTTTGAGCTTGTGAAGCCACTTGAACTTTCAGCAAGCGTAACGTTCCAGCTTGTTGGGGAACATATTGTAGATAGCTCTGGAACTCCGGTTGTGGCGATCAGAGCCCTTGAAGATTCTTCTGATGGATGGATTGCCGTTGATTCTGCTGATTTTCAGCACAACATTGATAATTCCCCCGACAGGAATCATGCTACTTATACACTCGACGACATTCTGGGCGAGTCTGTACCGGTAGAATTTACTGATGCTGTGGAATTTAGCGATGATGCTCTAGAGACTTCCGGTGATTATGTTGATTCTGTAGCTCACCATGATAGTGACATTCAGGATCAAGCAGATGACTTTCCTTCAACTGCTTGAAGGACAGGAGTCATAAGGTTAGTGTTGATACTGTCAAGACTTGACCCATTCGTATCACAGACCTAGCTGGCAAACAACTCATTCCCAGATCACTTCTGGTGTAATGTCATTTATTGGTGTGCAGTTATAGGGTCCTTTTGGGTATTGCTAGTTGGGTTTGGGTCATTTCAGGTTGGGTCTCCTCTAAGTTGGGTTATTTGGATTCCTTTGGGTCAGTTTGGGTCACTATCGAGTTTGGATCAATTTCGAGTTGTACTTTTTGGATCAGGTTCATTTTGGGTTGGGGCATTTGGTTTAGGTAAATTTTGCCAAGGCTAACTACCATCCTAGTGACATTATCAGGGAAGCCAGTGGACATTGACAATTCTGACATTTGCATTACTTGAAGACATAGTAAAAATATGCTTTTAGAACCTGCTGCCGTGGAATTGTTTGTCGAAAGCCCTTCTAATCTTGAAGCAAAGGGAACGAAAGAGACTTGGAAATGGGTTAGGGTTACCCGTGATCAGTTACTTAAACATTAGGTAGCCTCACACTGCTCGGCTTGATCCCATAATCGTAATGATGTGATTAATTTAGAGGAGCTAGAGCGATTTTAGTTATTGACTCTGCATGACACCCAATGGAAATGACTTCGGTGAAAGGTGTTAGGGACCCAATGCTCGCCAAGGAAAAAGTGTACGAGTTGAAATATACTTAGGGTACAGAATGATGTGGGATAGGAAAAGCATTTGAGAAAGGATGTAAATACCACTGGGTATGTGATGACTGTTTATTGTTGGGAGCAATGTGGTCAATCTTTGTTGCTGGTCAGTGACCTTTGTTAGTTGGCATTTTATCGTCAAAATGGATCGTGTTTCGTATCGTTGGTTGTCATTTAACAGGGGCAATGCTAGAAATGAAGCCTTGTGGTAGCGAACTTTCATCTTGCTTTATATTTATGCTAAGGTTTCATGTTCATCGATTTTTGGAAAGCAAGTGCAATTGGCTAGCTCCGCCTCTTATATTACCTAGTGATCGCTAATTGACAAATGAAAACTACTAACCATTTTAATTTCAATTATAATTATAATGTAATTTTATTCCACGTTAATATAAAATTACCTCATAGAAAATTGGCTAAAATGTATATGGATAATACGAAGTAATATACAGGAAGCTTGAATATCGACCTGAACTGGCCCTGCAGCGAATGACTTGATAACGACCTACTCGAAAAAAATCGGAAGCTTGAAATGACCAGATACGACCCGGTTGACCCGAAAATATAATTAGTCAAAATTTGACTCACGTTAATATAGGAATCTAATAGAGTTGAAATCTGACCCGGCTGATCCAACTTGATTCATTATTCAACTTGATCCAATGCAACCTTATCCTTTGTCAGCCAGACCAATCGAAACCGAACTCGTCCCGGTCATGCTAAGCATTTGGACGTGGTAATGATATAATCCGGCAATTGAGTAAACTGATTCTGTCTTTAGCCGATCTAGCACAACTATTTACTCGAATGACATGCATCATAGGCAACCCAGCTGGACCCAAGTCGACCCAATTAAGCATTTGGACCCGACAAAAATCAAAATGGTTCGAGCGATACAATTGATATTTGATACCACGATCAATCACTAACCTAAAAATGCGCAATCTAGGTCAACCAACCCGACCCTTAATTGACGTGTGTGACCTAATTAACACCTAGTTTCTCTCATTCACCCCAAAGATAATATGAGTCCACTTTTTTTATAAGCCTTTGGGGTGACATTTAACCCGTCTTCCGCTTGTGACAAAAAATATCCGTTTTCAATGAGAATTTGGGTTGGGGTGGAAGGGAGTATATTTGAGTGTCACTCTAGAGTAGAAATCTGAGAGATGTTGAAATTAGTGAGCAAGAGCTCCTCCTCTATCCATGGCTTCCGATCTCTTCGACATGTTTTCTCAGCAACTTCTTATTCTTCAATCTCTACAAAACAACAGCAACCAGAAGAACATCCATCTTCATCTCTCCCCAATTTTTTAGTGGAAAATCTAGGGTTTTCTGAGCGACAATCTCTCTCATTTTCCGCCAAAATCGCAGCAAACTGGGGAGCTGATGCAGGAAATACTAGGGTTAGTGCTTTAACTTTCGCTGCGAATGCTAATTCTGTCATTAGTTTTTTCAAATCACATGGTTTTCATGATTCTCATATTAGGAAAGTTGTCTCTCACGAACCTCGGATATTAACTTTTAGTGTTGATAAAACCCTAATTCCTAAATTTAAGGTTCTTCAGGATTTGGGTATTTCTGGTTCCGATTTAATTGCTGTTATTTCAGCTAACCCCAAACTTATTCTCCTAAATTTAGAGCCTGCACTTCAGGATTTGATGGCATTTCTCGGTACTCGTGACAATTTAGTTTCATTTTTTAAGAAAGGACGATTTTTTTTCTCAATCTCATCGTCTCGTGGTAATCTGCTGTCTAATGTGCGTTTGCTGGAAAAAGATTATGGCATTTCGACCGACATTGTAAGGTTCCACGTTGTTCGTCATGAAGGGGCCTTTTTCAGGAACACAGAGTTCTTTAGAACGATACTGATGGAGGTTGAACATAAATGGGGAATTTCACCAAGTTCTGGAATGTTTTTGTATGCCGTTAGCATCTTTGGGCGCCTTTCAACAGAGCTCATTGAGACTAAGATTCGGTTGTTTAAGAGCTTTGGTTGGAACCAATCTCATATCATGACAATTATCAACAAGTTCCCTCATTTCTTAATCATATCTGAAGCGAGACTTAGAAAATTTTTGGAATTCCTCATGAATGAAATGGGTTATGAGCCTGCATTCTTGGCATGCCATCCTGCCCTGTTCACATATAGCCTTGAAACGAGACTATTGCCTAGACAAAGAATCTTGCTCGGATTGAGGGAGAAAGGCTTGATAGCAACTGCTTGCTCTTTATACAATGTCGCTACTTTGACCGAGTCTAAGTTCTTCCATAAGTTTGTTCAGCCATTCAAGGATGATTTACCTGATCTCTATCAAGAATATTTTGCAATCAGAGGTAGTCAGACTTATAAAATGGAAATAGGTGCTCCTTGAAAGACGAGTAAGAGTTCTTAATTCTGAAATCATTTGTTTGCTTCAAATGCTAATCCCTCAATTCTAGTTGGTTCTGTGCACTTTCAATTTCTTCTCGCTGTTCTTATAATGTAAAGAAACTTCGAAACCAGTTAGGTGTAGCAACTAGCTAGTAGTATTTATAAATATTACATGGCTAAGGGTTATTCCAGACGTCTAGTTATGGAGATGGATTTTAATCTGTTGGTTCTTCAATTGTTATGCCTTCTTGGGTGCAATGATTTAGATTCTTAATTAACATATCCATTTCCAAAGTTAGTGTTTACCATGATTTAAGTATCTGAACGTCAATATCATGTGATTCATATCTATAGGCATTCCTTC